>CAUYLG010027973.1:0-102777 GCA_963573385.1 Cacajao melanocephalus
CACCCGCCTATGAGTAAGAACATACGGTATTTGGTTTTCTTTTCTTGTGTCAGTTTGCTGAGAATGATGGTTTCCAGATTCATCCATGTCCCTACAAAGGACATGAACTCATCGTTTTTTATGGCTGCATAGTATTCCATGGTGTATGTGTGCCACATTTTCTTTGTCCAGTCTATCATTGGTGGGCATTTGGGTTGGTTCCAGGTATTTGCTATTGTAAACAGTGCTGCAGTGAACATACGTGTGCATGTGTCTTTATCATAGAACAATTTATAATCCTTTGGATATATACCCAGTAATGGGATTGCTTGGTCAAATGGTATTTCTAGTTCTAGATCCTTGAGGAATCACCACACTGTCTTCCACAATGGAACTAATTTATACTTCCACCAACAGTGTAAAAGCATTCCTGTTTCTCCATATCCTCTCTAGCATCTGTTGTCTCCAGATTTTTTTAATGATCAGTTCTTACCGGCGTGAGATGGTGTCTCAATGTGGTTATGATTTGCATTTCTCTAATGACCAATGATGATGAGCATTTTTTCACATGTTTGTTGGCCTCATATATGTCTTCTTTTGAAAAGTGTCTGTTCATATCCTTCACCCATTTTTGAATGGGGTTGTTTGTTTTTTTCTTGTAAATCTGCTTTAGTTCTTTGTAGATTCTGGATATTAGCCCTTTGTCAGATGGGTAGCTTTCAAAATTTTTTTCCCATTCTGTTGGTTGCTGGTCCACTCTAATGATTTTTTTTTTTTTTTCGCTCTGCAGAAGTTCTTAAGTTTAATTAGATCCCATTTGTCTATTTTGGCTTTTGTTGCCTTTGATTTTGATGTTTTGGTCATGAAGTCCTTGCCCATGCCTACGTCCTGAATGGTTTTGCCTAGGTTTTCTTCTGGGGTTTTTATGGTGTTGGGACTTATGTTTATATCTTTAATCCATCTGGAGTTAATTTTTGTGTAAGGTGTAAGGAAGGAGTCCAGTTTCAGCTTTCTGCATGTGGCTAGCCAGTTTTCCCAACACCATTTATTAAACAGGGAATTCTTTACCCCTTGCTTGTTTTTGTCAGGTTTGTCAAAGATCAGATGGTTATAGCTGTGTGGTGTTACTTCCAAGGCCTCTGTTCTGTTCCGTTCCAATGGTCTATATCTCTGTTTTGGTACCAGTACCATACTGTTTTGCTTACTGTAGCCTTGTAGTATAGTTTGAAGTCAGGTAGCATGATGCCTCCAGCTTTGTTCTTTTTGCTTAGGATTGTCTTGGCTATGGGGGCTCTTTTTTGGTTCCATATGAAGTTTAAGGTGTTTTTTTCCACTTTTGTGAGGAAGGTAAATGGGAGCTTGATGGGGATAGCATTTAATTTGTAAATTACTTTGGGCAGTATGGCCATTTTCACGATATTGATTCTTCCTAACCATGAGCATGGGATGTTTTTCCATCTGTTTATGTCAGTTTTCCCTCCTTTAAAATGGGAAAGGCAGGGTGTGGTGGCTTATGCCTGAAATCTCAGCACTTTGAGAGGCAGAGGTGGGCAGATCACCTGAGGTCAGCAGTTCAAAACAGACTGGTCAACTTCGGGAAACCCTGTCTCTACTAAAAATACAAAAATTAGCCGGGTGTGGTGGCGGGTGCCTGTTATCCCAGCTACTCAGGAGGCTGAGGCTGGAGAATTGCTGGAACCCGGTAGGCAGACGTTGCAGTGAGCTGAGATTTCGGCGTTGCACTCCAGCCTGGGTAACAGAGCAATACTGTCTCAAAAAAAAAAAAAAAAAAAAAAAAAAAAAGAGGGGACAGTCATGGGGTTGTTATGAGGTTAGGGTTGTTGTGGGGGATAAAATGAGTTTGTCTGTAAAGCACTTGGTACCATGTTGATATCTGTCACTGGCATTATTTGTTGTTAATGAAGATTTAGTGATTTCATTTGTAAAACCCAACTGTGTCAGTACCTGTCTTCATAGAATTGTCCGAAGGCTGCTGAAACAAACTGGATGTCTCAAAACAACAGCAATGAGACAGTAACATCTCTTGATCCCAGAAGCTGGAGGTGTGTCGGCAGGGCCATGCTCTCTGAAACCTGTAGGGTGTCCCACCTGGCCTCTGCCTGGCTTCTCGAGGTTTGCCAGCTCTCTTTGGCCCTGTGGCTTGTAGATGCATCTCTCTGAGCCCCTGTCATCCCTGGAGTTCTTTCTGTATGTCTCATCACATGGCCATCGTCTTATAAAGACACCAGTCAGACTGAGTTCAGGGCCCACCCTTCTCCCGTATGACCTCATCCTAACTGAATTTCATCTGCAATGAACTTGTGTCCAAATAAGGTCATGTTCTGAATGAGGTTCGGACTTCAACGCATCTTTCTGGAGGATACGCAAGTCAACTCATAACTAGGATGCAATGCGAGACTCCACATGAAGCATTGAACACAGAACGTAAAACAGAGCCGCGCCATCAACATCACCGTGTCTGTTCTTGCTTGCCTGTCCTCCTGATGATGGCCCTTTGTGGGCTGGCTTTGGGCAGTTCTCTGAACATCTTTGAATTTCCATTTCCTGTCTTTTCACGGTGATGTGGCTCGTCTTCCAGGGCCACTGAGTTACATAGTTTTCCTGGTCTGCATTGCCTCATCTCTGAAATGGGGAGAAAGGAGGACCACCTCCCAGAAGGGACCCCCTTCCCAGGATGACATGAGTGTGCGCACGTATGTGCTGGTGGTCTGGACATGTGAGTGCTTCCCACGGTGGCTACCCCTCCTTTCCTGCCTGGTGTTTTCTCATCCAGTGAGGACAAGCGGCTTTTGTAGTTCTCCTGCAAACCAGTGCACAGACCCAAGGAGGCTCCTCTTTCCCTTCCCATGGGGTTGCGAAGCTCAGAGGCACATCCACATGTGAGCAGACTTCAATTTCCTAGAGCCCTGGTTTGCTTTGCAGTCAGAATGGAAAATGCATTTTTTTTTTCCCATTTGGGAGCTGAACACATTTGCTAAAGAGAAGTCTAGATATCTATGGAAACAGTCCTAATTTTAGCCTTGCCACACTTAATGCCAACTCAGAGAGTGCTGTTTTGGGTCAGGGCCCGGGGCGTAGGGAAGGTGAGTAGGCCTGCAGGGTCAGATCAAGCATGGAGTAGCCAACTGAAAGACCAGAGGAGGATACAGTAGAAAGCTTAGGTGGATCCAGAGGCGTTGGCTCCAAGGGTAAGAGAGGGCCGGAATGATGAGCACCGATCAGAAAGTTGGATTTCAAGTGAAAGCGTCTCCCCTTCTTCCCCCTTTCGGTCTCCCTGTCTACATGCTGTTCACTTTTGGAGCCGAGTTCATGACCCTTCTTTCCACATCCCCACCTTTGGAATCAGCCTGTCCTGCCCTGAATGCCTGGCATCTTAGAATTCTGTTGAAGTACTAGCGGCTCTCTGTTGTGCCATTAATCTGTGAACCTTGCAACTCCCCTCCCATTTAGTTTTGAGCCCTTGAAGGTCATTGTCGTGTCTATGTGCTGTGCTTGCCATAGACGTACAGAAAATGTATGATGAGTGGGATTTGACGTGATTGGTGATTTCTGGATGACCAAACCAGGGGCTGCGGAATCACTAGAAAGGGACATCAGATGAAGGAGTTTAATTAGATGGACAGAACGTTTTTGATGGGAGGAATCCACCTGTTTGGGGGAATGGAAATTGCCTGCAATTCAAATAAGGACATGCTAGGGAGAACCATGGGCAAGAGGAGGGCACAGTATGGCAGGTGCTGGCTGGGATGGTGAGGGGAGAAGTGGACAGTAATCGTTTTAGGCCACGTGGGGAAGCATCACCTAAGCTCATTTCAGCCCCGTCCTCCCCACCAGGTGAACTCCTAACAGGAATCCTTGTAGAAGATCAGACACAGGCAGAACCTTGGACATCATCTCGTCTTGAAGTGTGATATTCAAGACAGGCATTTTTACATTAAAACTTGGCTATTTATTTTAGTACGTGAATAGAAACCATATATAACCCGCGTTCCAAACGTGTCATTTCTCAGGTGTTGCTGCTTCCAGTGAGGCTGGCCATTTCCCTCTCATTTCCCTCTCAGTCCTGTGGATGGCAGGGTGCTGTGCCCACACACCCGTGCACATGTGAGACCTGTAATGAGTGAAAGGCCTGTTGTCACCATTTGGAACTGAGGCTTATGCAGATGGACGAGGTTGCTGGTATGAATTCTTGCACTGAATTTCCATATGCTTTGTATTCTTTTCAGCAGGATGAAACGCACCATGGTTGTGGGAAAATTGAGCGGGTAGTGTGCTGCGAGAGATTTCAGGGTGTGCGGCACGGATCCGGTTTGGCTCTTTCCGTTGAATGAGGAGGGAACTGGGTAAGGCGCAGGTAGACCAGGTGGCCTTGATAGATAGTGACTGCACTGGGACTTTCGCTGTGTCTCCTTTTCTTGCCTAGCCATCTTGGCATACTAGATAGGACATAAGCTAGGTCCCACCAAAGACTTGGGCACTTTATTTAAGTTCTCTCATGTAATCCTACTAACAGTGTTGGGAAGCATGCACTATTTTTACTTACCAAACAAAAAAGGAGCCATCGGGACTGGAGGACTTGAAATAACTTTCTGAGGCCCAGCCTACTGGTAAGAAGTAGATCCAGTGATTCAACGTGGCTCCATCCCATGACATTTAGCTGTCAGGGAGCTGCAAACCTATGAGACAGAGGAGTTTTCAGATTTTGGAAATAGAAACGCAGGCAGGCACATGGTGCCACTTGCTGCCTCCTGGGAAAGCCCCTTGCCGTGAATTTACAGAACCCGCACCAGAAGGCACATCGCTCAGGCCGGCAGGTGAGTCCAAGGGCTGGGAAGGAGTTTTCTAGGCAGCGGGACACCTCCCTCTTAGGGGGGTTCCATTTGTCCAGGGCCAGTGAAAGGCTGTTGGGTCCCTCAGCTGAGTGAACAGCCCTAGCCCACAGGATGAGTCAGAGCAGAGTCCAGAATAGAAGCCAGAGGGCATGTGCGGAAAGGCCTTGTTTATCCCAGTCATTTGGATTTTAAGATTCCTGTTCATGATGATTAAGGTTTAATACATAGCACTGTTTGCCGACTGCTTTATGATCATTTATGAGTGTCACCTGGCAACAGCTGAGTTAGCCACCTCCATCCACCTTGGGGTAATTAACTCTGGGCCCACCCAGGGCCCAGTTCATTGCTTGTGCATTATTGAGCCTCCTCCCCACACCCTCATTCATTCATCTTTGCATCCATTCATTTGTTAGAGCCCTTTTATCAGACCCCGCCTTTGTGGGTAGCAAAGGTTGGCATTTCTTTTTCATTGCTGAGACCATGTAATATGCTGGGCATGTTGGTGTTCCTGTTAGCATAAGCAATAATCGTCTCCTTTAGTGAGACTGTAAGCCCCATGAGGGCAAGGCCTTTGTTCCTTTCAATGTGTCTGGTGCCTAGAAGAATGCCTAGCCCATAGTAGGTGCTCTGTGAACATGTATTGAGGAAAAAAAGTGAATGGACTGAGTATCTGCTATGTTTGGCCCTGTGGGAGGTGCTTTCTATAAAAATCTTTCTAATCCTTGCAGCAATCCACCCTGCACCATAAGGGTGTCTGTCCCCCATTCTAGGGCTCCATCTGGTGAGTGTTTACCGTAAGCATTATTGTGAGTGCTTGCATAGCAGATAATCCTCATAATGACTGAATCATGTAGCTATATCGTCCCCATTTTACAAATGAGGAAATGGGGCACAGAGAGGTGAAGTAACTAGCCCAGGGTCACACAGACCCTCGAGCTTCAAGCCACTCCTTCACCTCCATATCAACACTGTCCTATAGAACCTTCTGCAGGATGGAACTGCTCTTCATCTGCACCATCCAATGTAGTCACCGCTAGACATGGGTGGTTACCAAGTACTTCAAAGATGGCTAGTGCAACTGAGGAACTGAATTTTTAATGTCGTTTAATTTTAATTAGTTTCAATTTAAATAGCCATATGTGGGTAGTGACTCCCACCCTGGGCAGCACAGCCCCCTATATGCTAAAGAATAATAACAGGCTGGGTGCAGTGGCTCACACCTATAATCCCAGTAGTTTGGGAGGCTGAGGCAGGAGGATTGCTTGAGCCCAGGAGCTCGAGACTAGCCTGGGCAACATGGCGAAACCCTGTCTCTACTAAAAATACAAAAATTAGCAGAGGATGGTGATGTGCATCTGTAGTCCCAGCTACTGGGGAGGCTGAGATGGGAGGACCGCTTGAGACTTGGAGGCAGAGGTTGCGTTGAACTCAGATCATGCCATTGCATTCCAGCCTGGATGACAGAGGGAGACTCTGTCTCAAAAATAAATAAATAAAAGAATAACAGCTACATTGATCGAATGCTTACTATATACTAAGCATATTTCAAATGCTTTACATATACTAAGTGATTCAAGTTAATCCTGACAACCGTAAATGAATTAACAAGGGTCAGAAGTTAAATACCTCCTCCACTCCCAAGATTTTATAGCAAGATACTAGTGTAGCTGGATTCTACCCAAGGATGAACTCTCCCTGGCCCAGAGTTTTAAACTATCTCCCCATTTTTCTCCCTGTTTTCTCTGCTTACAGCGATGGATATCAACTTGGAAGACAAGATCTCATTGTTCCCAATATTTGTCAGTCCCACACACAGTGCTACCCGCTATATCCTTGGTAAAGGGTCAACCTATATGCAGGCTTGTGAACTCACTGTTCCCACCAAATGACTCATTTAGGTTGAAAACATTTCCTTGCACAAAGTGGAGTTGTGTCAGTCTCACTTTGAAAAGAAAATAGATGCCAGTATTCCTTACCAGGATGTTCTGATGTGAAAACAAACAAATGAAACAAAATCTACTTCGAGGTCAGAGTGAGAAGAAAAGGTCCAGCTGAAATTATCTGCAGTCTTGCTGGAGGGAACAAATGGCTGCAGCTTGTGGGTATGGTGACGTTTTACAAAGGCTCCCAGCTGTGCCTTCCCTTCTTGAGGATGGGTGAAGGGGAGTGGGTTCTGGACTAGACTTGGGGCTATGGAGCGAAAGCAAAGGGAGCTTATCCTGCACAGACGTGGAAGCAGAGGTGATTGCATTCTGTTCCACAGTAGAGGTCAGCAGAACTTTATGATAACACTGCATCCAGATGTGTTCTTTCTGCTGAGCTGGGCCTGACACCCATGCCTGTGGCTCTTTGAGAAGCTGAACCAACCTGAGGGTGGGCTAGACATCCAGGTCAGGAGCAGAAGTGGGTTAAAGGTGATCGAGGAAGACTTGTGAAAGAGTGAGTGAGTGAGAGAGAGGCCTGCAGGATGAAGCCACATCAGGAATGCAGTCCAAATATAGGCAGTGATTGTGAAACCCGGGACCGCAGGCTAAGAGTGCTTTAGGTTCTAAGAGCAGGAACCGGGGAAATGTGGCCATGGGCCTCTGGGGAAAGCCCTGTTCTGTGGGCTTCTGCCGCTGAAATCTACATTTGTCTTCTGCTGCTGTCTCAAGGCAGTGATGCAGCCCCGACTGGCCATCTGGCCATCTATCCATTCATCCATCCGTCAATCCAGCATTTAACTCTCTACTCTATGCATGGTATTAGGGATAGTGTGGTAAACAGGGCACCATCCCTACCCTTAAGGAGCTTACAGTCTTGCCTGATAAAACATACATGAGCATACATTCTTGAAACAAGTAAAGGAGGAAGACTTAGGTGTACTCCCAGACCACCTGCACCTTGCCCGTTGTAGCTTTCCCCAGCAACACGAAGCAGCACTGGTTTCTTTCCTTCCCTTCTTATGTTTATTATGTCTGTATTTAGTATCTGTATTGTGTTTTGGGCTATTTATTTATACTCAGCGTAGCACCTTCTTGCATCTTTATTGTAAATAACCTTCCAGAGCACAGGGGCCTCCATGTCTTTGCTGGGTCCCGGCTCCATGGTAGGCACTGATGGGGGCTCCAGGATTATTGAAGTAAATGGGAGTCCCTTAAACCTGCAAGGAGCCTGAATAGTCATCAGTGGTCTGAAGGATCTTCTTGACCATCCCTACCTCCCAGCTTCCTCCTGTCTCTGTCAGGTCAAGGTCTACCTGCCTGGTAGGTTCTGCACAGACCATAGCCAGGCAGTGGAAGAAGAACAGGGAGCTGCACCTCTCACTGGAGACGGAAGTTCCGTGATGCTTTTCATAACTCCATATGCCTCATGTTCATCTGGAAGCATGGGAGGCATTAGTTAGGCCAGATGAACAGGTGTGGGATGCCACATATTGACTTTGCCTTCTAGTGAAACTGCAGTCCAGTGGGAGCATGCCCCAGACATCGACCTCCTCAAAACCCTGGGTAACGTTTGGTGTCTTCCAGTTCAGGAACCACGATTTTCCATTTTTTGGAAATAAAAGTACTCCTACCTCCTTTATATTTCTAAGAAAGCTTACCTGAGCTTATAAGGTCTCCTAGAAATGGGGATGGCATTGCCCAGGCATTGTGAGCTATCCCCTGGCCCCATCAAGTGGCAGGAGACTCTTGAGCAAGCTGAGCCTGCAGGGACCCCACCCTCTTGACTGCCAAAGGAAATGAAGATACCAGCATTATTGAGTGCTACTCTGGGACAAGTGCTTTGTCTCAATTACCTGATGAGGTTGGATCAACCTCTATTTCAGAAATGAGGGAAGTGGGCCCGGCGTGGTGGCTCACGCCTGTAATCCCAGCACTCAGAGAGGCTGAGGTGGGTGGGTCACGAGGTCAGAAGATCAAGACCATCCTGGCCAACATGCTGAAACCCCATCTCTACTAAAAATACAAAAATTAGCTGGGTGTGGTGGAGCGTGCCTGTAGTCCCAGCTATTCAGGAGGCTAAGGCGGAGGCTGCAGTGAGCCGAGGTCGTGCCACTGCACTCCAGCCTGGGCAACAAAGTGAGACTCTGTCTCAAAAAAATAAATAAATAAATAAATAAATGAGGGAAGAGAGGCTTGCCAAGGTGGCACACCCGAGATCAAAGAATGACTGAGTGGCAGAGCCAAGACTTGAACCCTACACCGTCGGCTCCTGTGTTCCTGTCTGCCATGGTGCTGTGTGAGAGGTGGGAACGGTGGTTCCCTGCTGAGGCTCAGTATGGAGGAAACCACTTTCTGTAACACATTCCTGTGCTCTCGGACACCTTAATTGACTTCTGTGCCTCGATTTTTTCATCTATGAAGAAGTATAATAATAATAGAATAGTAACTGGCCAAGCCCTTGGCGAGGACTCAGTGCATGCTACCTCTGATAGATACTGATATATAGGTATGGTAGGAACGTCAATCATCAATATTGTTTGACTGTTTTTATTTCTGGTAACAATTTTGACCACGGACTGCCTGTTTTTTGTTAATGGACTTGTTAGGTTAATGAAAATATAGCTCTCACAAAAACGTTATATAACACCAGGTTCACAAACCAACATCGTGGTGGTCCCCGAGGACGTGTGACAGAGCTGGGATTTGAACCCAGGCCCGGCTGGCCTCTGTGTCCCTACACCGAGGACCCAGGTGTCTGGCTGGCCCTCAGCTTTCTGTGGTCCTGGTGATTCTGCCTGGTGGTCACTGTGTCAGGTACACCCTCTTGGAGTGGGTTTATGATCCAATTATGAAGGAGCCCAGGCCTTAGCACCAGAAAAGACGAGATTGCAGTGTCATTCAAAGGCCAGGAGCCTCTGTGCTCAGTGACTGCCATCAGTCGTCTTCCCTGGGAAGATTGCCTGTATTGTTCATGATGTTCAGATATAACCTCCCCCAGGAAGCCTTTCCTGATGACATACACACCTCTGTTGTAGGCTCCCAGGTGGGGTGAACAGAGCCTTCCATTGCTCCCATGGCAGCTTACAGGATCTTCGGCAGCCTCTTCTGTGGGGGTTTGTGTAACTTGTCTTAACCACTTGCCATAAGCTCCCGAGGACAGAGGCTGTGTCTGTGTTAGAAACGTCTGTCTCTGGCTGGGTGCGGTGGCTCACGCCTGTAATCCCAGCACTTTGGCAAGCTGAGGCAGGCGGATCATTTGAGGTCAGGAGTTTGAGAGCAGCCTGGGCAACATGGTGAAACCCTCTGTCTACTAAAAATACAAAAAAAGAAAAAAAGAAAGACATGAGGGCTTGCAGGCATGGTGGCATGCACCTGTAATCCCAGCTAGTCGGGAGGCTGAAGCAGGAGAATTGCTTGAACCCAGGAGATGGAGGAGAGCTGAGATCCCACCACTGCACTCCAGCCTGGAAGACACAGTGAGACCTTGTCTCAAAAAGAAAAGAAAAAGAAATGCCTGTTTCCCAAAATCCACTTCTCTTCTAGTGATGACACAGAAATGGTCTTCTTCCCTGTCCCTTTCTAGGGCCATGTGGCTCATTCTGGCTGAAGGGTGGTGAGCAGCAGTGAGTTGCATAATCCCAGTGAAAGCATTTATTTGCTGGTGCAGGAGCTTCTGGGGCTGGCGTGATGTGCTGGGGGGCAGGACTGAGGACTGGCACCAAATACTGCGTAGGAGAGTTCTCTGGATTTGACAGTCAAGTATCCTCATGGCAACATGGAGAGGCCGGACCTATCTGCATGGCTGTTCTGGGGGTGAGGAGCCTGAGGCTTGGTGAGGTTAATTGCTTGTCCAAGGGATCTTGTGCAAATTCCATGGCTTGTTCCATGACAGTATTCTACCATTGGCTGTTCCTGATTCCTTGTTGCTGTCAATTGTAGGCTAAGGGTGTGTGCGTGTGTGTAGGTGGTTGAGGAGGGAGTGAGGAACAGTTAGCCGAGTTGCAGGGCTTGGTCCTTTTGCAGAGTGGGTGTTAGCAAAGGCTGGCATGCTTAGCCCAGGTGGTGGCTGTGCTTGGCCACCAAGTTAACGGAGGGAGAAACGAGTTAGCTGTTACCTCCTCGCAGATGGCAGTTTTCCTTTAATGTGGAGCTTTGGAGAGAATACCAAGATGAGGCTGTGCTTACTGACCTTTTCCTCGCTGCACAGACGGGAATAAGCGGGGTGGAAGAAAAGGAGGAACAAGGGAGGTATTCAAGGCAGAGGCTGCCTGGGCGATGCAGCTTCCCTACCTGCTGTCAGCCTAAGAGAGCTTTGCCCTCCCTGAGATTCAGGGATAAAGGCTCTCTAGTGAGAGTGCCGGCCTCACGCTCCAGGGACCTTGCTGAGAGTGTGTGGACGTGCGGGTGAGGGTCGCAGCTGTGGTGGCAGTGCGGTAGGTCTTCAGAGAGGCTGTAGGCTGGCCAGGTCCACAGATTTCCCCGTGCGGGCTCCTGCTTCCAGGCAGATGCACTATTCTAGTTGTTGTGGGCAGCTGGAGTTGGGGACTGGCCCAGGAGGTCAGGGTAGTGGCCTGGTAGTCAGCACGTGTTGGTCTTGCCCCCACTTTGCTGTGGTGAGCGCTGAAGTCATGTTCATGTGGGCCAGGCGTTCTCCTGAACACAGTTGCATGCCTATCCTCAGAAGATCCACACCACCACCTTCACCGCTCAGGATACCGAGTGCCAGAGAAGCTGGTCACTTTCCTCTGCCCACGCTTGCTGCTGAGTAGAGAATCCAGTGTGGAACCAGGACATTGTGACTCTGAAGTTCCTAACCACTAGGATTGCCCCTCCATTCACTTAAGTTCTCTTATTCTGCAAACAAAGACAGTGGGAGAAACAAATACTTATTTGAACATCTATTGTGTGCCAGGTGCTATGGTTAGATTGTGTACATTACCTCATTTAAGTCTTATTTCAAGCCCTGGGATTAAGTATCATCTTGTTGATTTAAAAAATTCAAAAAAGGCCGGGCATTGTGGCTCATGCCTGTCATCCTAACACTTTGAGAGGCCGAAGTGGGAGGATCGCTTCAGTCCAGGAGTTCAAGACCAGTCTGGGCAACATAGTAAGACCCTGTCTGTACAAAAAAAATTTTTTTAGTTGAACAAGAAACTTAAACTTTTTTTATTGTAAAATACACATAAGATTTTAACTTAACCATCTTTACTATTTTGGGGTGGACAGTTCAGTAGTGTTAAGTGTCTTCATACTGTAGTGTGGCCCATCTCCAGAACTGCTTGGATCTTGCAAAACTGAACTTGTGTACCCTTTGACAAGAACTCCCTCTTCTCCCCCCTCCCAGTCCCTGACAAGCAGCATTCTCTATAGGTTTGAGTCCTTCAGGTACCTTATATGAGTGGAATCATACATTATTTGTCCTTTTGTGACTGGCTTATTTCACTTAGCATGAGGTCCTCAAAGTTTACATCACATGGTGTAGTGTGTGATGCAGTTTCCTTCTATTGTATGTATATGCCACACAGCACCTTGGTTTGTCCAGTCATCTGTGGCTGGACATGTCCTGAATGAGCCATACATGTCATCATGAGTTGCTTCCAGCTCTTGACTACATTTCGTTGATTTTATTAATCACTCAAGACCAAGGGAACACACCTGGATTTAAGCCCCAATCTTTGTTTGATACCTGACTTCTGACTTCTTTTTACTTCTTTTTTTTCTTGAGACGGAGTCTCACCCTGTCGCCAGGCTGGAGTGTAGTGTCGCAATCTCAACTCACTGCCACCTCCGCCTCCCAGGTTCAAGCGGTTCTCCTGCCACAGCCTCCCGAGTAGCTGGGATTACAGGCCCCTGCCACCATGCTCAGCTAATTTTTGTATTTTTAGTAGAGACAGGGTTTCACCATGTTGGCCAGGATGGTCTTGATCTCTTGACCTCGTGATCCACCCACCTCGGCCTCCCAAGGTGCTGAGATTAAGGCGTGAGCCACCACACCTGGCCCTAACTTCTTTTTACTTCTAAGGATCATCCAGCTTTAGGAGTTGAAAAGAATTTTACCTTAATGTGGCCTTTGTTAAGCCTGAAACTGCTTTGGGCCTGTTGAAAACCCACTTTTTTCCCTGAGTCCCTGCTCAGACTGCACTTCTGCCAGAAACCCGACAGGGACCCGGTTTGTACCACCGGAGGCCACCATGTGAGGTGAAGCCTTTTTGTTTGTGTCTGTTGGGTGCCCATTGTTTTCCTAGTGTCATTTCTTCATCTGCTGAATCTTCTCCCAAAGCTCATGTGTCTGTTTTCATATTTTAAAAATGACTGGGATGAGATGTCATTCTGAAATTCCAAAGTACGGTAACAGCATTATTATCATGATGCAGGTTTGCGTTTGTAAGGTTAGTTCCCTTGAGGTATTTTTTCTCAAGCCCAGGTCTTAAGTCGGTAACTGCCCTGGGTGTGCAGTAATATGGTTTATAGGGTCAAAGGGGAGATCTCTTGTGTGATAGGCCAGAGATTCTCTCTGATGCATTTGATTATCCTTTTCTATAAATAAGCATATTATTCATCTAGGAGAGCATTAATTACTAATACTAACATTTACCGATAAACAACCGTAAGAAATATTTCAGTAAGTGTTTTGTTAGTTATGTTTCCTTGAAAACTTACTGCAAGTGAACATGTAATTGAACTTTGCCTTTTTCTGACTGCATCATTTCTTGTGCTTGCATGTCCACTGGTGTATTTATTGTTCATGTCTTTTGAATTCTTGCCTTTTTGGGCTTCCCAGCTGTCTGGGTATCAGAAGCTCACAGTGAGTTTTTTCTCCTGCCCTTGACAGGAGTCTGTTCCTTTTGGCTTCCGGCTTAGAATAAAAGAGCCACTACTCTGTCTGCCCCATGAACCTTCACTTGAAGATGTTATTTTAGGCCATGTGTGGTGGTTCACCCCTTGTAATTCCAGCACTTGGGGAGGCTGAGGAGGGCTGATGGCTTGAGGCCAGGAGTTCGAGACCAGTCTGGCCAACATGGCAAAACCTCGTCTCTACTGAAAATACCAAAGTTAGTTGAGCCTGTAATCTCAGCTACTGGGGAGGCTGAGGCACAAGAATCACTTGAATCCGGAAGGCAGGGGTTACAGTGAACTGAGATCACGCCACTGCATTCCAGCCTGGGCAACGGAGCGAGACTCTCAAAAAAAAAAGTTATTTTAGCTTTTTCTGCTTGCTCTTTAAAAACAAAAATTAGGGGGCCGGGGGAGACAAAAAAGAATAATGACAGACAGGTTCCTCTGACAGCTAACCTTAAAGGGGCCTTGTCTATTTTTCAGAACCTGCATTAAGAAACACATTCAGATGCATCAGCCCTTTGTAGAGCACCTGCCGTGAGCCAGGTAAGATGGGAAGCGTTTTCAAAGCTGTTTCATTAAATCCTCGCGGAAACCTTTGCAAGTTGCCATTTTTCAGCTGGGCGATCTGTGCTGAAGTAAGCTGCCTCGGCTCACTTGGTTAAAAGTAGAAGCACAAGCCTAGAGCTTAGCGTCGTCCTCCTCTAAGTTTAGGGCTGTAATCTGGTTCTCCACCAAGGAAGACACAGTGGCTGCCTCATGGGGACTTGGAAACGTTGTCTGACTCCCTGTCGTGGTGGGATTTCCCGTGTCTTGTCTCCTGGCTGATGATCAGTAGATCTGTTTATCACTCCTAGGAGCTGCGCCTTGAGTCTTCATTTCAGCCTCTTCATTTGGGCCTGACCGAGGCTCTGAGGGGGACGTGGCTGCTTAGACCCACCAGCCGCCCAGCTTGTTCAATCAGGAATGGTCCCGACCTTTTTCCATGGAGAGGCGTGTGGCTGTCTGGGTGGAGAACATTTCCAGGGGAGCATGGCCCCCTGAGAGCTGGTCCGGGTCCGGGTATGGCCACCATTTGGCATTCTGGTTGGATTCTGCAAATGGAACATTTTAGAATCTTTTCAGGGGAAGTTTGGCATGGGACTCTCTTCTACTGTCCCCTATTCCTACTGAGGTCACAGGCCATTTGTTGGGCACAGTCATCACCCAGGTGCCGGCATAGGGCTAGGTGCCTGGGAAGCCACCAGTAAGCTGCACTGAAGTGAGGGTGCGTCTCAGGGTGTCAAGACTCTATCCCGATTTCATCATTTACTATTCGTGTTCTCTTAACCTTTTAAGCTTCGGTTTCCTTGTCTTAAAAAAAGGTGGGCATGCAAAGAGATGACCGTGGTCCTTCATGGTTTACTGCAAGGACTCAATGAGCAAAAAACGTGTCATGAGGGCAGGTATGGGCTTTATTAACTTTTGTATCCTGAGGTTGGTATTCAATACATATTCATTGGAATGATGATGAAAAAGTGAGGAACCCCCACTCTGAGTCTCATTTGCCCCACTTTGAAAAGTAAAATGATGTTAATTTGTGGTTCCAGGCGGGAGAGGGCTGCTCATCAGAAATGCCTTGAGAGCCTTTTCCAGAAGCCCCAGCCCTGAAATTCTGATTCCTGCCTTCTGGACTAGAGTGTGGCATGTGGATTCTGAAACACGGGTCCTGAGGACTGTGCTGCAGAGCCCTGGTGAGGCACGATGGGCCCTCTAGCCTCTGAGGTGTTTTGCCTGGTCCTTTCTGGGTTGGGCAGGTTGGGGGCACACGGAGTGGCTAGCAAATGGTTAGGGTGCTGACAGTTTCTCACTCCACCCCTCTGCCTCCCACCCATCCTTCTCCAGAAGGACTCCCAGGGCCTGCTGGGCTGGAAAGTGCTGTCTCTGCTGAGTGCCCCATGGTCCTGCCCCTGTGGTTTTGTAATGCTGCAGTCAGCCATAAGCTTGTGGAGGGCAGCGGACTTGCTGGATGCAACATGGCCCCCCACAGCACCAACATGGCTCCCCACAGCACCTTCACCAGGCTCTTGCGTCCAGTTGGCATATCGTATATATTTACATAAGTCACCAATACATTTATGAATTACTGTTTCAACAGAGCTAACTCTTTGGTGTTATAAATAACAACTGCATCTCCCAAGATTCCGTCTGTTTCTCTTCAGACCAGTAACACAGAATGTCTTTGTTAAATTGGTCCTTTTTTTTTTTTTTTTAAATAAACTGGAGACACTTGGGAAGAAAAAAGTGATGTACTCTTATTTTGTAATTAGCTGTGATGATTAGACTGTCTTTTCCATTATGTTTTATTTTTACTTTCCTTGGAGTTTATCAAGTGGCCTCTTTTCTATGAAGGTTACCCTTCAAGTGAGTAAGGGAGCTTGATTAGAACACTGGGGGATTTACTTTGTACTTTTAAAAATAAGACTCGTGATAGAGAAGGCTGATGGGAGCCAACAGCGAAAGGTCAGCGCTGGAGCTCTAAAAAGGGGCCTCTGAGCTGAGAAACTGAAACCGATGCTCCCAGATCAAGAATTTTTTTTTTTCAGCCATCAACTGCTGAAGTAATTAATAGTCACTTTTATTTTAGAATTTGTTTTATATTTAACAAAGCCTTCTGAGCAGCCTTTCATGGCTTGTCTTCATGCCCAGGGCACCGTCCTTTTTCATTTTCCCCTTACGTGCATTTATAATTGCATTGATCAACTCTGACTTTGTGATATGCTAACTCCTTGAATATGATACTCATTTGGTTTTATGTTTTTGATGCAAATGGATCTTAGAATCCATTCTAGAGTGCCTTGGTAGACTTTTTAATCCACAAGAGGCAGTTTGTCCTGTTCAGCTTCCAGAAGGACTGGTGTGGCCGGTCTGGGCATCTGGCTGGCCACGAGCCTGCCCGGGAGGGACTTAGTTGGGACCTGCTGAGAGCAGTTTCACTTTCACATTTGCTTCCTCTTGTCCACAGCTGAACTGCGAGCTGTCTTGGGGATCCCTAGAGTATTGAGAACAAAGAGCAGAAGGAAGAACTTGCATCCTTCTATTTTCCATCCATTCAGGGAATATTTAGTGCCTGCCCCAAGGCAGGTTCTCAGGATACAGCAGACGGCACAACAGGCAGTCCCTGTCCTTGTAGACGTACTCTGGCACCAAGCTGTTTCCAGCTCAGCACATGTGGGAAAGGAACTGGCGTTTTTTCATATCCTTGCTATCTTCGGCATACGTGGGCATACTTACTTAAGCCTCACAACTGTCTGTGAAGTAGGTATTATTAAGGGTTATATAGGCCACATGTATCTGTGAGCGTCATACTGGTGTGTGGTGTTTTATATAATAGAGCTATGAAATTATGCAGCTGTGGTTTGTAAATAAACCCTGCCTTTTGCCATCTAAATGTTGAACAAGAGACTTAAGTGGTCACAGCCCCCTCCTCTTCCCCTGTTGTGAATGAGGCTACAGGTTGGACCTCGTAGGATCATTTTGTAGTTACCACTTTGCAGGTTGGCATGGATACACATGTATTGTATACCTGTGTGTGCTTGGAAAGCAGAGGCTCTTTCTGCCTGTGATCCTGGAGTTACTTCTGGATTTGATCCCATACAGAATGATTTTATATCCAATTCATTATAGGGAAGGAAGCTTGTGGCAGGGCATCTGGAGACCCAGGTTCCACCTGGTTATACCATTGAATTGTGTGGTCTTGGACAAGTTCCTAGACCTCTCCAGTTCTCAGCTGTCTCATACCTGAAATGAGACAGTGGTGCTGATTTCCCTTTGATTGGATTTCTCTTTGGTGGCTTTGTTTGGGTCCCCACTCTTCATTTTCATCAAGACTTTCTCATGTTTAAATTTCATATGGCAGAGGGTTTCCTGGCTGCCTCATCCATCACTGTGACCCTCACCCGGCCTTCCCAACCCTCTTTACCCTGTTCCGCCTTTTCTTTGTTTTCATTGCACTTACCACTTTCTAACCGACTATATGATTTTTAAAAAATTTTTTATAAACAAAAAACAAATGTTACCTTTACTAGAATGTAACCTTATTAAGGGGGAAATCTTTATCTGTCTTGTGCCAAGACCATCTTGAATACTTCAGTCTTGATCTCTCTTGTGCTCAGACCATCTTGAAGCCATGAAGGGCTGCTTGGGAGGCGTGGTTAAATAGACAACAAATTCTGAAATAAAAGTTACTTTTTTTTTTTTTTTTTTTGAGATGGAGTCTTGCTCTGTCACCAGGCTGGAGTGCAGTGATGCCATCTTGGCTCACTGCAACCTCTGCCTCCTGGCTTCAAGTGAGTCTCCTGCTTCACCCTCCTGAGTAGCTAGGATTACAGTGCCACCACACCCGGCTAAGTTTTGTAATTTTGGTAGAGACGGGGTTTCATCATGTTGACCAGGACGGTCGTGATCTCTTGACCTCATGATCTGCCTGCCTTACCCTCCCAAAGTGCTGGGATTTACAGGTGTGAGCCTCCGCACCTGGCCCTAAAAGTGACTATTAATTTCTTCAGCAGTTGAGGGCAGAAAAAAAAATCTTGATCTGGAAGCATCAGTTTCAGTTTCTCAGCTCAGAGGCCCCTTTTTGTAGCTCCAGGGCTGACCTTACACCATCTGTTCACATCAGCCTTCTCCATCATGAGTCTTATTTTTAGAAAGTACAAAATAAGTACCACAAACAGGTATTGTGATTTGTGAAACAAGTTGTTGAGAAAATTACAAAGAATAACTCCTTCCACTGCTATCTGCTTAAGCCAGTGTGGCTCTAATAGCTAGGGCCCTTGTGTGCTCTCTTCTTGGACATAGTTTCCCAGAATACAGACGTATGATGGAGTCACTCTATATTGGTGATAGAGCAAGATGAAAACAAGATCACTCAGTCATCAACACTGAACACAGATAAAAGCAAGATCACCGCAAGGCACCAAAATACTGAACTTGCCCCACTCTCAGCTCACGTGAATGTTTCTTGACCCATTACGGCGTTAGCCTCATTCTGTTCCTCCTGCCTCTTAGATAAAAATTCGGAAGCTACCTGATCATAAAATTCCTGCTCTGTTGACAGCACTCAATTCAGAGCAAAACTATATTTTCCTGAGACCACCCCTAAATTGCTGAACACAGTCCAAATTGTGTAATGAGCTCCTGCTGACATTCTTTTCCTGAGACATCTGCAGTTCTCCCTGGTATAGTGTCTGCCTTGTTGCAGTGAGCCAATAACCTTGCCTTTGTTTGACTGCAGGTATGTTCCTGGTAGGTTTTTTGTTTGTTTGTTTGTTTTTTTGAGATGAGGTCTTGCTCTGTGGCCCAGGCTGGAGTGCAGTGGCATGATCTCAGCTCACTGCAACCTCTGCCTCCTGGGTTCAAGCGATTCTTCTGCCTCAGCCTCCTGAGTAGCTGGGACAACAGGCACATGCTACCACACCTGGCTTATGTTTGTATTTTTAGTAGGGATGGGGTTTCACCATGTTGGCTAGGCTGTTCTTGAACTTCTGACCTCGTGATCCACCCGCCTTGGCATCCCAAAGTGCTGAGATTACAGGCGTGAGCCTCCACGCCTAGCCTCTGGTAGTCTTTAACTGGAACCGGTGGCAGAGTTGCTTGATGAATAAAACTTGTTATAAGAATCACTATAGAAATGTGTAGGTTATTTTACAGCTGAATGGTATTGAATAGACACATATACAGTTTAATTGGAGAGGTGACTCATATACACACTTGATAATTGTGGAAACAGAGCAGGATGTGACAGAAGGCAGAAATGCAAAGGTTGGCTACATGTGCCTTGAAGTATGTGAGTTAAGAGAAGGAGACAGCCTGGAAGTCTGGGGTGATAGAGAGGAGAAGGTAGGTAGGGCTGTAAGAGACAGTGGGGTCTTCAGTAGCACGTTTGTTTAGGAGGCTGGAGACCGGGGTCTTACCCTGATTTTACTGCATATGAGCTCTTAACAACTCCAATTGTTAGGTTTTTCATTTGTAAAAAACAGGGTCAGTAATCTCTCCTCCCTGTCTCCCATATTAGTTAACTTTTGTGAAAACACCTTATCAACTTTCCTGTGCTGGGAAAGTATAAGGCCTTGCTCTAATTGCGGAGAGAATAAAATAACATGCAGTTTCAAGGTGTTTCACCCATAAGCCAGTTGCTAAATGATCCCTCTCTGTCTTCCACCACCCAAACTTTAGAAATGAGGGTTGCCATAGGAACCTTGTCATTTTCATTCAGCAGCTGTAGACTTTCTCGGGTGGTGTACTTTTTTAAGACTGGTTAGGTTACTTATAGGGTCTTGGGAACAGGAGTGTGGTGGGAGAGGCATGAGAGAGAGGCAGGGGGAGAATTAGAATAAGGGGGGAGTCAGCAAAACCCTTCCACCATCAGATGAGTGACCTAGGATCCAGCTGCTACCTTTACATCTCTGCCCTATCCCCCTCCACTCTGAGTCAGACTTGGTTGTTCAAGGATTTAAATGGGAAAATGTGTTAGCCAGATTATCCTTCCAAATAAGGGTATGAAGTCTACCTGTATTAAAGAGGGGAAGATTTCCTTCTGTGGAATTTCAGATCTTGATGATAATAATAGTAATAATGATAATAATACCAGTATCTGTCATTTATTAGGTGTTTGTTATATGCCGGACACTGGAGTCAGCATTTGTGGGTGTTGCTTCATTTAATACTTGCAATAAGTTCATTGTTACCCTTTGCAAATGAGGAAGCGGAAACATGGAGGTTAAATTACCCACCCAAGTCACCAGCAAGCCAATCTCACAGTCCAGAGTTGAACTAGGTCCTTCTGACCTCAAGTGCGGAAGAGTTAAGACTCTGCTCCTTGGTTTCCTTGCAGATAAATCCTAGGATATGGGAGCTATTATCTCGGACACTCATTTTTAAATGGGAAAATGGGGGTTAGGAGAGGTGAGATCACTGTTTGAAAGCCATGCTGTTGCTGCTGCTGGTGGTGAGGGCCTGGGTGAGGGCCAAGATCTTCTGACCCTCAGTCCGGAGAGGGACTAGGACTTTTCTCCTGGTGAGTTTAAATAGGAGCGGTTGTGTTCGCTGGCAGTTTCTGCAACCGAAGTATGGTCCTCCTTTTACTTCTGTGTGGAAGAGGCCCTCAAGTTATAGAACCAGATTGCCCGGGCTCTCGTTGCACCTCTACCTGCTTACCAGCCATCTGACCCTGGGCTCCTTCTTTAATCGCTCTGACCCTTTGTATTTCCTCATATGGAAAATTAGGATGACAACTGTACCTACACCATAGTGTTGTAATAAGGTAAAGGAGGCCAGGCGTGGTGGCTCACGCCTGTAATCCCGGCACTTTGGGAGACAGAGGCTGGCGGATCACCTGGGGTCAGGAGTTTGGACCAGCCTGGCAAACATGGTGAAACCCTGTCTGTACTTAAAATACAAAAAAACCCCACAAAACAATTAGCTGGGCATGGTGGTGCTCACCTGTAATCCTAGCTGCTGGGAAGGCTGAGGCAGGAGAATCGCTTGAACCTGGGAGGCAGAGATTACAATGAACCAAGATCGCACCATTGCACTGCAGGCTGGGCGACAGAGTGAGACTCTGTCTCCAAAAAAAAGAGCGAACTAAAGGGATTAATATGTTGAAAACTCATTAGCCTGGTGTCTAGTACCCTGTAGGTTATGAGTAAGTACTGCCTGTTAATAATGTATCGCATCCCTTGTTTGAAGGGTGTAGTCCTAATTTGAATCTTTTTCAGTAGTCCGGAGCTCCTGCCCTCGCCCTGTGGAATTCATATCCTCTGAGATTACACGAATACTGCTGAAGTTATGGTGAAGATGGTAGAGTGCTGGGAGGTGGAGTGGAGAGGGATTGATTCATGAAAAAATGACATTAGCTGACTAAGGACACCCAGGTGGTTGAGATGTTCTGTGAAGGGCGCCTGTGTGTCTATTCACCTGGAGTTTAGGGGACAGGTTTCTTTTGATGCAGCATCTTATCCTGGGGTGACTCTGGAAGGCAAAAGCATTGCCTGTGGATGAGACTGATGATACACTAGCATTCCTGTAGCAGAAATGGTGCAAGAACAGAGAGGTTTTATCCTGCTTTTCTTTCTGTACACAGTCCCTGTGACAGAGAAGGTGTCTGCTGAGTGGACAGGCCAGGAATTGTCCTTTGGGACTGCGTGCAGATGAAGTAGGAGGTGTAAACCCTGAAGAACAATAAATCAGGGAGTGGTGCAGGACAGGCTGGGGTGAAGAAGGAATTTGCCTTTATTGTCCAATTAGCCTTTTCGATTCTTAAAAAGCTTAGGAGGTAGTGAATATGGTTCTTCTACAGAGTAAAAGAGGCATCTCAGGAAAGTGATTTGCCCAGTGACTAGTTAGGGACGATCAAGGACCTGGCCTCAGGTCCTTCTCTCTGCCTCAGGATGGCCCTCTGGGATCCGACAAAGACACTTCTCTTGATTAATAAACTGAATACCAGTTTATTCAGAATGAGGGGTCTTTTAATTGGGGGATAGGCATGCCTTTGGTGTAACCACTGGGGTTTTGGGGCCCAGTGTCTGGCAGTGTGCAAGGAGCGTGGGGCATCTTTGTCACCACGTGGCTTCAGGAAGAGCCCCCCGTTCCCTTGCTGACTAAGGCAGAATTTGAGTCAGGCTGGGGTGGGCTCCTGGTGTGGGGGCAGGTTATTGTGGGTGCTGGAGGGAATGACTTTTACTCTGAGTCATTCAGTGGCCTGTAGGAGCAGGGCTAGGGGTGGAGAGAGAAATAGAGTCACTGGCCAAAAAGTCTCAGTGCCTGCCCTTTCTTACCCCTAGGGCCCATGAGCCTGGTTTAAAAACCACTTATCCACCACCTTGTTTTTATTCTCACACACTGAGTTCTTTGGATGTAAGTGTGTTGCTGAGGGTGGCTGAGATGCACTGGGTGCAAGATTTTCAGCTGGTCTTTTCCTGATAAGCGCCTACTTGTTTATATTCTGAGCTTTCACATCAGCATTCTAGGAAAAAAAAAAAAAAAACGAAAACTACAGAGGACTCAAAAAAATATGATGCCTGATTTAGTTTTGATTGATCATGTCTCTGGCTTCTTTCATGAAACTATTAATTGACTAGAGGGAGTTGCTGCTCTTCGCACAATAAGCTCCTAGTCATGAAGCAAAAGGGTGACACTGATCATTTTGGGGTCCTTCAGACTCTGGCAGCGTTGAAACAGGCTGTCAGGTTTGTAACCACCAGTTAGCATGAGTGGGGGTGGCAGAAATTACTGGTTTGATTTTTGATCGGGGGCTATGGCTTATACTTAAGCTATTTGGAGGGAAGAGAAAACATGAATGAGTGAGTTAAGGCAGTAAGAGATGGAGTCATGCTGGGTTTTTAGGCATTTGTTTAAAAAAACAACACAAAGTGTGGAATGGTGAAGACTAGGAACTGTTTGGCTTTTTCTAGATTACAATTAGAGAAGAAAGATGTTTGGAGAATTTAGAAGACTTGAGTCTATCATGTAATAAATCTGGTGGAGTCCTTTTACGGGTCAGTTCACAGTATACCATTGCTTAGAAGTGGACTGGATTTAATGGGACTGGCTATTGACTCAGCAACAATTTATTATTCACCTTCTATATATAAAGCACTATTGTGGATAAATGTCTTCTGAATTGTTAGAATCTAAACTATACTCAATATCGTTAACATGTGAAGCATATCTTATGGAATTCTGATTTTTTAAAAAACTATTACTCCTGTGTCATTAAATGAAAAGTTTCAGAACAATGGTAGTTTAATGCAGTTTGGGTAAAACTATGAAGATTTAATGTTATATATTTGTATATGCATGAAACATTTTGGAACCTGGATAAGAAGCTGAAAAATAATCAGTCTAATAAAGTCGGTGTTTTAATCCATGGTTGCCAGCATCACAAAAGAGAAACAGGTATCATGTACCTCTTGATGGATCTTGGATCTGATCAAGACCTTAGATCTAGCTGTGAAGTCACAGGAAATAACACTGGTTAAATGACACACAGAGATGCCGTCGTGAAAATTCAGGCAGTGGAAAACTCTAGAAAAACCACTCTGTTCTTCACCAAGGAAATTGTAAGGGGGAAAATACGATGGTGCCAGTGGCTTGTGGATGTTAGATGAAGTTAAGGAATTAATGTTCTTTTCTTTTCTTAGTGTGGTAATGAAATTAAGATTTAAAATAAAGATTTTTGAAACCCTTATGACCAAGATGATAGTATCTTGGGGATTTGCTTCGAAATAATTGGGGGGTGGGGAGAGGGAGTCATGGGAATGAGTAGGGTAGAGAGGAAACAAGAATGGTCATGATGTGATAATTGCTGATATTGGGTCATAGATATATGGGGACTCTTTTTGAGGTGGAGTCTCAGTCTGTGACCAGGCTGGAGTGCAGTGGTGCTACCTCAGCTCACTGCAACCTCCACCTCCTGAGTTCAAGAGATTCTCTTGCCTCAGCCTCCCGAGTAGCTGGGACTACAGGCATGTGCCACCATGCCCAGCTAATTTTTGTATTTTTAGTAGAGACAAGGTTTCACCACATTGGCCAGGATGGTCTCGATCTCCTGATCTTGTAATCTGCCCGCTGAGATCACAAAGAGCCACCCCACCCAGCTGGGACTCTTTTTTTTTAAATGTGTTTAACATTTTCCTTTCGTTTTTCTTTTTGAGATGGAGTTTCGCTATTGTTGCCCAGGCTAGAGTACAATGGCGTGACTTCTGCTCACTGCAACCTCCGCCTCCCGGATTGAAGTGATTCTCCTGCCTCAGACTCCCAAGTAGCTAGATTACAGGCATGCGCCACCACGCCTGGCTAATTGTTTTGTATTTTTAGTAGAGACTGGGTTTCTCCATGTTGGTCAGGCTAGTCTCAAACTCCTGACCGCAGGTGATCCGCCTGCCTTGGCCTCCCAAAGTATTGGGATTACAGGCGTGAGCCATGCGCTTGGCCAACATTTTTCATAATAGTAGTGTTAAATAATGATTTACTCTATTAGCCGTTTCCTAAAGATAGGCGTTAATAAGCTCCATTGTAAGTAACATCCTGAAATTTTTCAACTTGATGTGTTGTTAGAAGGATGATTCCTAATACCATTCCATGAAATTCCAGGATTCTGGGTTTCCTAGGGGTTGGGGGAGGTAAGGGAGAGAGACACAGGTAAGTGGGACTTCAGAATCCCATAAATACGCTTTAATCACAGTTGTGTGACCTGTATGTTTTAGATCTCTGCGTTTCCCAGAAAATTTTGTTGGGGACAAAAAGGAGGTGTTTGCTATTTATAGAAAGAAAAGTTTGGAAACTACCCTCTTGTTTTATAAACAAGGAAACCAAAGGCCCTAGAGGGGAGGTGATAATACCGAAGTTCGCACAGCAGGCAAGTTGCCCATCCGTAGACCCCCCTGGCGGCTGTTCTTACACTCTTCATTCATGCCGGTCCCCTTTAGACCTCTTGCATGGGGGCTCCAAGGAAGATGGGTCACCTGCATTCTGGTTTCCAGTGCTGCCTGATCCTCCTAAGTGGAAGCTGTGAAAGTGAAATTGAAATCACTTTCTGCATTCATAGCACCAAAAGGAGAGTCCCATTGGAGATGCAGTTACTCCCAGCTCCCAGCTTGGTCTTCTGTGAAACTCCCAGTGCCAGGGAGCATTGTAGCCAGAGGAAGACACTGAATTTAGGAAACAAACAGTCTCGTTGGGACTCTTCCTGGACTAGAAAGCCTGTATGTTGAACACTTAATCCTTTTTAATGCTTCTTTCATCTGCTGCTCATCTTTATTTGCCCTCAATCAAACCAAGAAACCTTGGAGGGTCTCAAGAGGCACCCTATCTTTCAGGGTTAGGGATACCATGGAGCACAGTTAGAATCTAGTGTTGCAAGTCTTGTTTGTAGATTGCAGGGTTTCTTGTTCACATAGCCGCCTAGGAAAGGAAGGAGATGAGTAAAGCAGAGGTGGGAAGAAGGGCACTGGGAACAGATTGTGGGGGCTGAGTTGCACATGTAGTCTCTTATGGCCATGTTAGTTAGACTGTGGCCTTTAAACTTCTTTTACTGCACTCAGACCTGCAGGATAAGGCTTGTTTTCATCGGTAACATTTTAGTAGCGATTGGGCCAGATTGTGGGTACAGGGAGGGCTTGGGTCAGGGATGGGACCTCTGGGGAGGATGGTGGTGGGACCACCGGAGGGTCTGGGTGCACTTTGAATAAACCCCTGTCTGCATCTTGGATCTTCCTGCATCCTCACTGTACGGTTGCTCCCCACTACTCTTTCTCTGTTTAACTCTGTTGAAGCCTCTTTAATTTTTAATTTTTATTTATTTATTTTGAGAGGGAGTCTCGCTCTGTGCCCCAGGCTGGAGTACAGTGGTGCGATCTCGGCTTACTGCAACCTCTGCCTCCGAGGCTCAGGTGATTCTCATGCCTCAGCCTCCCAAGTATCTGTGATACAGGCACGCACCACCACGCCTGGCTAATTTTATATTTTCAGTAGAGATGGGGTTTCACCATGTTGGCCAGGCTGGTCTCGAACTCCTGACCCCAGATGATCTGCCCACCTTGGCTTCTCAGTGCCGGGATTACAGGCATGCGCCACCGTACCCAGCTGAGACCTCTTTTTAGTTTCCTAGTTTGGCCTTTAGAGCAAGGCTGTTTAGCATTGAGGGGAATACTCAGAAGTGAGCTCAGGGCTGGCATCCATCAACTGGAGGCATCATTAATCATTTTAATTTTTAATGAGTGCCTACTGTGTGCTGTGCTGCTGGGTTTCAGTGATGGCTAAGATCTAGTCTATACTCAAAAGTGCACAGTCTGATAATATAATGAAAAACAATAAACAAGAGATTAACCAGGCAGGTATTTTGCTTGTGTTTGGACATTTATTTAATCCTTGCAACAGCTATCAAGGAGGGTTACCA
Organism: Cacajao melanocephalus; assembly: GCA_963573385.1. NCBI lineage: Eukaryota > Metazoa > Chordata > Mammalia > Primates > Pitheciidae > Cacajao > Cacajao melanocephalus. Next base: position 26,532 of record CAUYLG010027973.1, read on the forward strand.
TTAAAAACCGCATGTTACGGATGGGACACCAAGGCTTTGAGAGATCGTCTAACTTGCATGAGATCATAGAGGTAGTAAGGGTGAGAGACAAAATTTAATGCTAGGCAGCCATCTCCAAAGTGCTCATTCTCCCTGTACCCCGAGATGGAGTCTTGCTCTGTCACCCAGGCTGCAGTGCAGTGGCGCGATCTCAGCTCACTGCAACCTCCGCCACCTGGGTTCAAGCTGATTGTCCTGCCTCAGCCTCCCGAGTAGCTGAGATTACAGGTGCTTTCTTTGAAGTCCTGTAGTGAGTTAGTTAAATATATGGTGCCTGCCACCATACCGGGCTGATTTTTGTATTTTTTGTAGCGATGGGGTTTCACCAGGTTGGCCAGGCTGGTCTTGGACTTCCTGAGCTCAGGTGATCCACCCGCCTCAGCCTCCGAAAGTTCTGGGATTACAGGCGTGATCGACCGCGCACGGCCCAAAGCACTCATTCTTAGAGCCACCCTCTACTGCCTTCCAATCTGAAACAGACATGCTCCCAACCCACTGCAGTATAACGAACATGGCCACAGAGATGTGTGCATGCCCGGGGCGGAGGAGAAGGAGAGTTGACCCATTCACGAGCAGGGAGGATAGAACGGAAAATCAAGGACAGCTTCACAGAAGAGGTGAAGCCTGAGTTGAGCTGGGTTGGGTTGTGAGGATGAAAAGGAGTGTCTACCAAGAAGGCTAGGAATATGGAAATCCAGGGTCACATGAGCAATGTATACGGGACCCCAGAGGAACAAAACAGATGCCCTGTTTGGAGAACTGTAGGTAGTTTTCTTGTGCTAGAATGGGAAATGTGAGTGAGAGAGAGAAAGAGTAACAGGTAAAATGCTGGATAAATTCTCAAGGGTCACATCCCAGCTGTCCTCCAGTTGAGTAGCCATCAGTTGCGTGGGGCTACTTTAAATGAGTTGAAATGAAATAAAATTTAAAATAACAGTTCCTTAGTCTCAGTAGCCACATGCAGCTAGCGGCCACTGTATTTTAGAGCACAGATGTAGGAAATATACACCATCACCCAGAGTTCCATTGGTCAGTGCTGGGCTGAATATTTCTTTATTTGGCCCATATCTGCCAGGCTACGCCTAGTGTTTCTTGACACCTTCATGTGTCAGGTTTCAGAGGCCTTACTTTGTTTTGGTAGAAGAGCCTGCGCTGGCTGCTCAGGGCCAAGTGGATGTGCCAGAGAGATCGAATGTATAGTTAGAAGAGGCACTGTACAGTTGCTCAAGATATGAATATTAGTAACTTTGTTTTTTTAAGCACTGCTCAGATGAATATATAAAAATCCCAAGAAATATGTTATTTCCCCTCTAAGCCAGCAGAGCTGCTAGTTTCATTAAACAGGCAATGGCAAATCTATGTTTAATTTTATTTTTTATTAAAAAATGCCCTACTGCTTGAGATTCTAATCTCTAGCTGAATAATACGTGTCATTTTCAAGTTGCGAATCGCCAGAGCGATAGCGTGCATCGAAGGCACTTAATAAATAGGATTTGATGCTTTATGTCCATGTATGGACAAAAATAGGTCAAAAAGCTTTTCCCTTTTACTTTTGAGTACAGTGTTCCAACTTTCCAGATGGTAAGGAACCATTCAGAACTATAAAGGGATTTTGATTTCGATAACAGTAACCATGTTTAATTTTACCAACTTTCTATTTTGTAAGTGGCTTTCTTTGAAGTCCTGTAGGGAGTTAGTTGAGTATTTTAGACTGTGATTTGTGACCAAGAGAGTCAGTTTGGAGGACTTTCTGTGATTCACCTGTGTTTTTAAAAATAATTTGCCACTATTTTCGGAGTACGTGGTCCCAGAAGATTTGTGCATGAGTCCTGGTTTTGTCTCTTAGTAGCGATGTGACTCTGGGCAAGTCACATAGCCTATGCTGAGCATCTCTTGGGTTTCTGACTTTGTATTTATTCACTCTGCTCAGTTTTCCCAGGGAGACCCACACTCACACCCACCCTTTAGCCCATGGACTTTGGTGGAGAAGATACTGTGCAGGGATTCTGGGGAGACATAGGACTCAGATTATTCCTGATTTTTGGTGTATAGTAATTGACTTAGAGGGGGTTTCATGAGTTGGAGCCTATAAGATGTGATGAGACTTTAGTTGGGGCTGTTGAGAAGTACGTGTGTTCTTTCCCACTGGCCTTGAATCTCAGAGGATAGGGCTGTGAACATCCTAACTATGTCCACCCTAGCAGCTGTCTTGCCACTGCATAACATCTGAGTATGAAACCCATGTGGATGAGAGCAGAGCTGAGAGGTGGGAGGGACCAGGCCATCTCCTGGACCCAGATCAAACCTTGCCAGAGGGTAGATTCACCTCTGGACCTTACAGCTTGTGAACTGTTCAGTCCTTTATTTTGCTTACATGAGTTTGAGTTGGATTTTTTGTCACTTTCATTGGAAAGCTCCCTCATAAACTCTGAAACTTTTTTCGTACATTTGTAAGAGGGAAAAAAATGAGAGTAACAGTACAGATGCATCTTGGCTGAGGATGGGTTGCCTCCTGCTAAACCCATCATAAGTTGAAAGTATCAAGTTCAGAATTTGCATTTGATACATTTCACCTACATTATAGCATAGTTTAGCTTAGCCTACCTTAAACAGGCTCACTTTCACTAGCCTGTATTTGGGCAAAATCATGCAACCTAAGCCTAGATGTGTTGAATACTGCACAGAAAATGAAAAACAGGATGGTTATATGGGTACTCAAGTATTGTTTCTATTGCATGCATATTGCTATTGCACCATCATAAAGCTGAAAAGTCAGCCAGGTGCGGTGGCTCATGGCTGTAATCCCAGCACTTTGGGAGGCAGATGTGGGTAGATCACTTGAACCCAGGAGTTTGAGACCAGCCTGGGCAACTTGAAGAAACCTTGTCTCTACAAAAACTGGGAGAATTAGCTGGGCACGGCGACAAGTGCCTGGGGAGTTTAGGCTGCAGTGACCCGTGATCACGCCACTGTGCTCTAGCTTGGGTGATTGAGTGAGACCCTTTTGCCAAAAACAACAACAAAAAACCCCTGAAAAATCTAAGTGGAATTACCCTAAATCGAGGACTATCTGTACTAGCGTTGCTGTAAAAAGATGGAGGGCAGTATATCCAACAGCACTTTAAAAGTGGTAAAATATTAGATATTTGCAAGAAAAGAACTCTTCACATGAAATTTTGACTCTTTGTGTTAGAAATAAATTAACAGGGTAGTTCCACAGCTCCAAGCTAATGGAGGTTAAACTCTATCACTCTCAGTATTTTGCCAAAGTGAGTTGATCTCTAAAAATAGTTTTAAAAGAATATATGTATAAAAAGTTCTTAAAGACAGGAAGTAGAATTGCACCAGGATTTCTTACTCATTTTTATGACCATTTTTCTTTTTTTAAAATTAGGTACCTTTTTGTGTGTGGATTCAATTATTTTTCCTAGATTGTAAAGTGGGGGGATGTGCATTTTTTGAGGGGGTGCCAATTTGGTGCTGGGCTAGCTGTTTTGCATATGATATTATTAAGTCAAATAGTTTTATAATTGAGTATGAAGTAGGGCAAAATCCTAAATTAGTATGGATGTGCATTTCCTGCGTGTTCATTTTCCTGTTTTGGTTCACATAATTTCTTACCACCTTCAATTCAGAGGCATTTTCTCTAATGATCTGGCCCGTGAATCGTTTCATAATGACTTCATGATCCATAAGTAAATGGGATCAGCAGAGTTTTGTGTCTCGTACAGCAGAATGTGCCTGGGCTTTGGAGTTGAAGGGATATGGGTTTGAAGCCTGGAGCCCCCTCGTTCCCGGGGTCCAGGCGATCTCATCTGGAACAGTGAGGGGTGTAGTTCCCTATAGTAAGTATGCAAGAGAGTTAGATGAGGTGACCTAAGGGAAAGTGCCTCATACCTGGTCAATAATTGCTTTTCTTATTTTTTTTTTCATTCATGAAAATATGTGATTTGAAGGTAGTCAGGTTGTCTCTAGGGAAATTAAGCATTTTATTAAAGAATCAAGGTCCCCACAGCATTCATATTTTAATTCTGTAGGCTACTAAATGTTATTCTCACTAGATGTTCTGCTTTTGTGATCTATACGGGCTGTGGTGGAATGAGAGTGTTCTCTATTGGCATGACAAAATATGGTCACTTATTCAGTTATTTATTTATTTGTTCCAACATATGTGTAAATGGGCATCTTCTCTGCCAGGGGTTGAGCAAAACATCCTTTTTTTCCTCTCTAATATGGTTTGGATGCGTGTCCCCTCCGAATCTCATGTTGCAATGAAATCCACAGTGTTGGAGATGGGGCTAGTGGAAGGTGATTGGATCATAGGGGCTAATTACTCATCAGTGGGTTAGAACCGTCTCATCACTATCCCCTTGGTGATGAGGCAGTTCTCACTCAGGAGAGATCTAGTTGTTTAACAGAGTCTGGGACCTCCTCCCCGTCTCTTGCGCCCGCTTTTGGCATGTGGTCTGTCTGCTCCTCTTTCACCTCCTACCACGATTGTAAGCTTCCTGAGGCCCTCTCCAGAAGCCCAGCAGATGTGGGTGCCGTGCTTCTTGTACAGCCTGCATTACTGTGAGCCAATTAAACCTCTTTTCTTTATAAATCACTCAGCCTCAGGTATTTGTAGCGATGCAAAAATGGACTTATACACTCTCCTAAAGTATTTCTTGAGTTTTTGGTAGGTCTATAGACTGGGCTATTTCTGAAGCCACTGTTTAGATAAAAGCGTTATTTTTTGATCAGAAATTCTACATTCACGTCTTCTCCTGGCATAGACTTTTCTGTTATGGGAGTAGTTCATTCCTTTCATTTTTTTCCTCCTCTGATACAAACAAAAAAACGTGGAGAGCTGTCATGGGTAAGATGGATTGGATTAATTCTGGAGACACTATTGGGGAGACCCAGGATCCCGTGGGGGGAGTGAGGGAGATGAACATCAACTCAGGAAGAAGTTTTAACCTCTGGAGCTCCCCACCAGTGGGACAGACTGTTTCAGAATGCAGTTGAGATCTGCCAAAGATGTTTCATTAGGATAGAAATTGCTAAAGGACAATTCTTTCTCTCTTGCTTGCTTGCCTGCTTGCTTATTATGGGGGACAGGTTGGAGTGCAGTGGCTCAGTCATAGTTCACTGCAGCCTCAAACTCTTGGCCCCAAATGATCCTCCTGCCTCAGCCTCCCAAGTAGCTGGGACGGCAGGCATGCTCAACAACATCCAGCTAAGTTTTAAACTTTTTGTAAAGATGGGGTCTCACTCTGTTGCCCAGGCTGGTCTCAAACTCGGCCTAAAGCAGTCTTCCTACCTCAGCCTCCCAAAGTGCTGGGAATACAGGTGTGGGCCACTACATCTGGCAAATTTTCTAAAAAGTAGTTTTTGAGATCCTAGTGGCTCTACGAGTTACTGAAGATTGAATAGACGAGATTTCAGCAGCCATAGTCCCCACGTAGAACCTCAGGAGAAGGTTGAAGTTCAGACTATGTGATTAGAGATTGTGACAGGGGGACGGGGAAGGGGACAGGGGCAGTGACAGTGACAGTGACTGAGAGCAAGTCAGGAAACTATGGACCAGTCTGTCTTTCCATAGCCCGTGAGCTAAGAATGGCTTTTACATGTTTAAAGCATCCCCCAAAAATCAAGAGTACTGTTTTGTAGCACGTGAAAATTAAATTTCACTGTCCGTAAATTAAGTTTTCTTGGCGCACAAGCACACTTGTTTCCTCTTACCTGCGGTGGCTTTCCTGCTACGATGATTGAGTTGAGAGTTGCCAGAGAGGTGGTATGGCATGCAGAGCTTACATGATTTACTATCTCACCTTTCACATAAAAAAGTTTGCGTACTCGTAGGTGGGTGTTGAACAACGAAACACGTGGACTCAGGGAGAGGAGCATTACACACTGGGGGCAGTTGGGGGGGTAGGGGAGAGACAGCGGGGGGGTGGGGAGGGAAGGGAGGGTGGGGAGGGATAACATGGGGAGAAATGCCAGATATAGTATGCACCTAAAGTTAAATTAAAAAATAAAAATAAGAAAAGTTTGCTGGCCCATGTTCTAAAGTAGAGTATCCTGAACTTTCCCAGCCTGAAGCTTTGTGGAAAATAATGTTTGGTGGGCATTCTGGGATAAGTGGAAGATACCCTGCCGGCCCAGGGCTGAAGGCACCACCTCAGCACACCTGAGGCTCATTTGCTGCACAGCCTCTAGAAGTTCTCATTGAGAGCCAGCTCTGGCCGTAGGCTTCAGCCCTACCTGCAGCTGTTTGATACAAACACGCTCACCTGGGCCAGCTGTTCTTCAGAGGCGTCCTGAAGACGCCTCCTGGACTCAGATGTTCGTAGGCATCTACGTAGCTCAGTCTCACAGAGGTTTGCAGTTTACAAATGCTTTTCACTTAGGCTGCTTGCTTTTTCTCTGTTTTCAGTGGTTATGTTTGTCTTTCACAATCCTTTTGGTCCTGGTCTCTCTCCACTTGAATTAGCCTTTCTTGAAGATGTTAGGGCATGTATGAAAGTGTTGTTAAAAAATTTGTGATGTTGTAGGGGGAGACAGGACAGGATATATATACACACACATAAATATACGTATATACACATATGTACATATATATCTATACTATATATGGGTGTATGTATATCTTGTCTGTATCCATATGTGTATGTAGATACGTACATATGTATATATATCATTAATACTCTCTTCTCCATATATACATGAAGTGGCACGTGAAAATTAAAATTCACTGCCCGTAAATTAAGAGTATTTCAAAATTCCTGTGCCTTTGGCATTTCAGTCACAATCATGGATGTATCAGTGGGACAGGAGGCTGGAGAAGACAGGGCCAGATCTTACAGAGTTAGCTGGAGGCAGAGCTCACCCTCCCGCACGGAGGTCCCGTGTGCTGCCTGGGTTCTAGCTACCTCTTCTATGTTGCTTGGTTTTACTACAGTTACTGTTCAGCCCCACCTGCAGCCACAGTTACGATTCTGGGATTCATGTTTGGGCCCGTCTCCCTTTTCATCCTCAGTGTGTTCATGGTAAACTGCTATTGTCTGAACTGGCTTGTTGAGTCTCTGTTTCTCGTGATCAGATCATGATGGTAGTTGGTACTTAACAGCGTTCCAGGTCTTGTCTTTGTACTTCATATGGATTAATTCGTTATTTTCCGATAAGGTAGCTAATGATGGTCGTCCCTATTTTACAGGTAAAGAATCTGGATCACAGAAAGATAAAGTTACTGGTCTAGGTCACCAGCTGGGAAATGAGAGGACTGAGGCTTGAACCCAGGTGGCTTGTTGCTGAAGCTCAGGCTTTTTACTGTCTTGGGCTGCCACTTGAAGCCGTGGAATGCAGCTGAGATGCCTGGGCGTGGAACTTGTTGGGAGCAGAGGGAACACTGAATTGTAGATGGGTGACAAACATAGATAAGTGAGATCGGGTCTGGTCTGGTGCAGCGGCTGTGGACGTGGCATGGTTCATAGTGTGCAGAGAAGCACGTGGACAGAAGAGTATGACAAGGCTTGTCCTTGGTCCTGCTGGCCAGAGGGAACCTTCCAGTTTTCTGGCAGGGACTGTGAATGGGGAGGCAAACACAGTTGGCAGCACTGTATGCCAGGCATTTGTCACTGTGTTTAATCCTCCTAATAACTCTGCAAACTGGTGGCCTTGCTTCTATTTTCCCATTTTACATAGGCGCTACCATGCTCGGAGAGGTAGAGAGCTCTCCCAGGATCACCTGGTGAGTAGGGTGTCAGAGCCGGGATTTAAACTTCTGAACCATCTGCCTCCATTGTCCTTCTATTCCATCACACCACAGCTCTGCGGGAAGCAGGCTGAACTGGACTCCACACTAGACATTGTCAACCTTTCCTGGTCACGGATCTCTTCGAGAGGCTCTTGAAACGTGGCCTCTTCCCCAGAAGTGCTTGTTTGTGTACGAGCGTGCACACAGACTTTTGAATGCAACATCTGGAGCTTCACTCAGTCCCATCTCTGGGTTCAGAGCTGTTTCCGACCTGGTAGAGTCAGGCTAAACCAAGGCTGAAACAGTTAGCAAGAAGAGGAATGAAGGGATTGCTAACTACTGGCTTCATCTGGATCTGTTTCCCCACAGCAGTGACTTTGCTCATCCAGTAGTTAGCGCCTAATGTGTGTTAGGTCCCAGACCAAGACCTCACATGATTGATTTTATTTCAGGAACTCTTTAACTCTATGCCGTGATTTTCCCTATTTTAAAGATGATAAAAGGAAGCTTGGAATTTGGAGATTTATCCATGCCAGGTGAGCTCCAGAACCTGGCTTCTAATTTAGCTCTTCATTACCATGACTTTCAAAGTAGTCAGGCTGCAGTTAGTGCTGGCAAGTCTTTAGCATGAATAAATGCTTGAGGATGTCATCAGGCCCTCAAATGTCATTTCTCACCTGCCTCTGTTAGGCAGCTCATACCTACCAGTCTTGGGAGTGCTGCTGAATTTCTGGGTTTATCCTGAATGCCATCCGATGCATTAATTCACGTGACTGTGAAAGCACCTCATACTCTTGGAGGGTTATGGAACTGGGAAGTCCTTGCAGCCTCTGTTGCAGGCAGCAGTGCAGTCCATCCTGCTGTGACACTGCCAAGCTGTCCTGGGGCTTGAGAATCGTAGGAGATGTGCAAAGACTTGCCTGCCTTTATAGACTCCAAAGTGTAGAATTGTAAATGAAAGGACACTCAAAGATGCCACGTGTTGCATGAATGCTTCTCTAGCAGTAAAATATTATACCACCATAAAGCCCTTATGAACGTGTAATAATAATTTCTGCATAAGCACCAGCAATAAAGTGAAACTCAGCTCCATTCAGTTATACAAGAATTTTCCCTGGTAGAGAGTGCTAGCCATTGTGTGAATTCTCATCTGAGTGAAGAGGAACAAAATCCATTTCCCTGTACATGGTTGTTCTTTGAAATAGTTTTGGCCTCAAACTTTGGAAGCCAGAATTATCCTGCATGGGCAGTGCTAACTGTTTCATTTCTAAAGATGTAGATTTGTTGCTGAGGCATATTAACATGATAGAAACTTTGCCTTGGGGCTCATGACTTGCCTCTGCCTGATTTTTTTCTCACAAACTTAAAGACCAGTGAATGGAGTGAGCAGTGCTCTCTTGAAAAATCACTTTTACCATTTGGTTTTTTTAAAAACAAAACTTTGTTTCGCTTAAATGTTTATAGTAAAAACGATAGAATGGGATGAGAAAAAAAAAAGCTCATGTTCTCACCACTCTCCAGTTATTGCTGAAGGTAAATATTTTATATCTTCTTAATTATGGTTATTTTTCCTTCCTATTGGTCTGAAAGCTCTACTAGAGAAGAAATTTTGTCTCTTTTGGCTGCTGTAGTCTCCTTGGCACCTTAAAAAGATCTTAGCATATACTAGATGCTAAACAAATATTAGTTGAGTACGTATTATATATTCTTGGTGGTAGAAGGAGTCCGGGTATCTTGAATCCCAGCTTTCCTACTTAGTAACTGAGTGGCTGCACTCAGTTATTCAGTTTCTCTGAATTCTGTTGTTCTTCTGGTAAAATGATAATAATTGGGCTGGGCGTGGTGGTGCGTGCTGTAATCCTAGTACTTTGTGAGGCCGAGGTGGGTGGATCACCTGAGGCCAGGAGTTTGAGACCAGCCGGACCAACATAGTGAAACCTCATCTCTACTAAGTGCAAAAAATTAGCTGGGCGTGGTGGCACATGCCTATAATTCCAGCTACTTGGGAGGCTGAGGCAGGAGAATCGCTTGAACCTGGGAGGCGGAGGTTGCAGTGAGCCGAGATTGCACCATTGCGCTCCAGGCTGGGAAACAAGAGTGAAACTCCATCTCAAAGTAAATAAATAAATATGACAATAATTGTGTATCAAGACTGATCTCACCTGGTGTATTAGTTTGCTAGCCCTCTCATAACAAAGTACCACAAACTGGGTGGCTTAAACCAGATAGAATAAAAATATATTCTGTCACAGTTCTGCAGGCAAGCATTCCAAGGTCAAGTTGTTAGCAAGGTTGGTTTCTTCCGGGGCGTCTCTCCTTGGCTTGTAGAAGGCTATCTTCCTGTGTCTCCATATGGTTTTTCCTCTCTGCATGTCTGTATCCTCATCTCTTCTTATAGGACACTGGTCATTCTGGATTAGGGCCCACTCAGATGCCCCCATCTTACCCTAATTACTTCTTTAAAGGTCCTATCTCTTCAAATACAATCACATTCTTACGTACTGATGGTTAGAACTTTAGCATATGAATTTTAGGGGAGGCATAGTTCAGCCCGTAACCCAGGGTCACTGCTTTGATTAGACTTTGTAATTGGTAATGTGCCATTCAGGTGTTTCAGTGTTACATCAGTTTCAAATCCAATTGAGGCTATAATGTAATTAAAGGTTAACATACAAGTCAGCTACCTCTACAGGCTGATACATTATCTGCTTGGTGAGCTCAGCGCTCTTGGGGTTCTGGAGTTGACTTCCACCCCTGCACTGGGGGAATCTTGCCATTCTCTAGAAGGATGAAGGTACAGGTGCCTTGCCTCTGAGGCTTACGGAATCACTGTGGCCTGTTATTTACCCCCCTGGGGATAGGAATCACACCTCAGCCCAGATGGGCCTGTAGTGCCTGCCAGGTCATGCCTGGCTTAGTCCTAAAACAGTTGTCTAATAACATTTAGCACCTATTGAGTGCCTACTATATACTGGACATAGATCCTGGTAGGCCTCAGTCTAGAGTTCCAGTTAACTGTCCCAGGACCACACAGCATGAGCTGGAGTCTGTGTCAGGTTCTGTGCTCTCTTGCCTGCTGAGTTGGACTGGTTCCCAGGGAAGGTATCTTTTTGGTGACAACTGGGTGCCCCGGCCAGTAGCAAGTCTGGGGCTGCAGCTTACCCAGCCTATGCATGGGGGGGAGTACAGCCAGCTGATTCCAAGCCTTCTGGGGTTGCCCCATCTTTAAATTGACCCTTCCTGATTTCCATGCTGTTGAGCTCTGTATCGGAGGGTCCATACCACAGCTTTCATGAAGCCTGGTGGAGGCTCTGGGTCCGAGTTCCCCTGGTCTCTGACAGCACTGTGTTAGTTAAGGCTCTGCTTTGTCATGACCCCTCCCGTTATGTTTTGGACTTCTCTACCTCTACTCCCTCTCAGTTCTGTTCCTCATTTATCTTGTTCTTTTTTTCCCCCCCTTTTCTGTTCTCTCTTTCTTTATGTGTAGTATGAAAACAGATCTATCTTGTTCTTTACGTGAGAGCTCACAGGACACCTTGAGCTTGTGCTTTGCTGTCTGGGACTTTTCACTGATGAGACTGGGACTCCGTGCATGAGAGGGGAAGATGACTGTGTGTGCCTTCTGCTGGTTCTGGAGCGGGAGTGAAGTGAGCTCTGCATGCCTGAGCTTCCTAAGAGTCTGGTCCTGATGATAGGTGCTGGGTTACATGGTCCTTGATCCTGGAGGTGGATGCTGAAAGTACTCATTAAGAAAAGCACAGTATTGGCTAGGTGTGGTGGCTCACGCCTGTAATCCTAGCACTTTGGGAGGCTGAGGCAGGTGGATCACCTGAGGTCAGGAGTTCGAGACTAGCCTGACTAATATTGTGAAACCACGTCTCTACTAAAAATACAAAATTAGCTGGGCGTAGTGGCACATACCTGTAGTCCCAGCTCCTAGGGAGGCTGAGGCAGGATAATCGCTGGAACCTAGCAGGCAGAGGTTGCAGTGAGTGAAGATCGTGCCACTGCACTCCATCCTGGCAACAGAGTGAGACTGCATCTCAAAAAGAAAAAAAAAAAAGAAAATCACAGTATTATGGAAGCCCAGGAAAGGAGTCACTCACTAGAGGCTTCCAGGAGATGTTTGATTTCTGAATCCTGAACTGGTGTTAGCCAGGGAAAGAAAGAAGGGAGGGCTTTGTAGACAGTGGGAACTGCAGGAACAGAAAGGTGAGAAATGTTTGAGGTATGAAGGAAAGCATGATTCTAGGGCTGTTACTGCCAGTGCCCAGAAGCTTACGATTTGGAAGGGTGAAGTGATTGCATTGGGATTACACCTGGGCCAGGCTGGGAGGGTCTTTGTGTGGAAAACCAAGCAGCTTGAATGTTATCCTTTGGGGGCTCAAGTCTGTGTATGTTTATGTGTGTGTATATGTGTGCATGTGTGTGTATGTGTGTTGTGTGAGGACCTGACCCCATGACTTCCATTGCTCCCTAGTGGTATGTCTGTCTGAGTGTGCAAACTGTACAAGTTCTTGTTCAGTTATCTTTTTTCTGAGATGGAGTTTCACTCTTGTTGCACAGGTTGGAATGCAGTGGCGTGATCTTGGCTCACCGTAACCTCTGCCTCAGGGGTTCAAGCGATTCTCCTGCCTCAGCCTCCCAAGTAACTGGGATTTCAGGCATGCACCACCACACCTGGCTAGTTTTGTATTTTTCGTAGAGATGGGGTTTCTCCATGTTGGTCATGCTTGTCTCAAACTCCCGACCTCAGGTGATCCGCCTGCCTTGGCCTCTGAAAGTGCTGAGATGACAGGTGTGAGCCACCACGCCCAGCTCAGTTATCTTTTTAAAAAACTTTGGAATACTTTTCCAGTCGCTGCTTTCAGGAAGCTACTGGCAGCCTTTAGAGTGCAGGCACAAGCAGAGGGAGGGTGCATGTATCTATCCACATGCAAGATCAAAAGCGTCTTTTTTTTTTTTTTTTTTTTTTTTAAACAAACTCTTCTCTCGACACACCTTTTTTGTGTCAGGACTTTGCCTGTGTACCCTTAGAATCTCTGCTATGAGCCCGGTGCGGTGGTTCACGCCTGTAATCCCAGCACCTTGGGAGGCCAAGGCGGGTGGATCAACGGAGTTCGAGACCATCCTGGCCAACATGGTGAAACCCCGTCTCTACTAAAATTACAAAAAAATTAACTGGGCGTGGTTGTGCATGCCTGTAATCCCAGCTAATTGGGAGGCTGTGACAGGAGAATCATTTGAACCTGGGAGGCGGAGGTTGCAATGAGCTGAGATCACATCATTGCACTCCAGACTGGGCAACAGAGTGAGACTCTGTCTGAAAAAAAAGAAAAAAAAATCTTTGCTAATATGTGAGCAGTATCATCGTCATCACCACCATTGTCATCAATATTGCTATGAACCAAATGTTTGTGCCCCCACAAAATCCATAGGAAACCTAACTTTCAAGGTGATGATTTAGGCCCTTAGGTGACAATTAGGTCACGAAGGCAGAGCCCTCATGAATGAGATTAATGCTTTTATATAAAGAGGCCTCAGAGAGCCCTCCCTCACCTCTTCTGCTGTGGAGGGTACAGCAAGACTGCTGTCTGTGAAGCAGTAAGAGTGCTGTCACCAGATTCCTCATCTGCTGCTTTCTGATCTTAAATTTCCCAGCCTCCATAATTGTGAGAAATTGTTTATAAGCCACCCAGTCTATGGTATTCAGTGAAAGCAGCGTGCATGGACTTAGAGAATAACCACCACTGCCACTATCATCATCTCCAGCCTCCAGAATGCTTGTGTGTATCAGCACTTGCTCTTTATGCTTGAAGTGTGTTTAATTCTCACAGTAACTGTAGGCATTAGATACTTGTTGCATCCTCATTTTATCTTTGAGGAAACTGAGGCAGGGAACTGTTCGGTAAGTTGTGCAAGGTCACACAGCTGATAAGTAGCAAGGCTGGAATTAAAAAGCAGGCCATCTGGTACGAGAGTCGGCATTGAACTATTCCCTGCCTCTCGCAGAGGAAACGTGTCCCCAACAATTCCTTCACCTGTGAGCTGGAAGGAAGAAGGAACTCGGCAGCAGCCAGCTCCCTTTGCCTCGGCATCTGCGTGCTGTTGGTTTTCTCTTCTACGTAGCACTCTCTTAAGTTTTATGTTATAATCAAATATGATCAGCATTTGCTTTTGGAATTGGATTAAGCTGGACAGGCTCTCTCTGTAAATTTTACAGATGGAGTGTCCCTTGAAGACAGAGTGGCCATGGGTCTGAGGCCTTGGGTGTCACGGTGGGAGCACACACCGTCACGTTAATAAATGAGCGGCAAGCATGGTTGGCACCTGGCCCAAAGGACCTTGTTGACTGGTGGGCACATGGTATGTTACATCTGTCATTGCGATAGAATGCCTCATCCTCTCACAGACGTTATCTTGCCAAAGCACTTTTGCTTCCATCTCATCCTTTTCCTTGGGCAAGTCATCTATAATCTCTAGAGCAGGGGGCTTGTCTGCCTCCTGCCTTCATCCTTGCAGGGAAGGGCCATTTTGTCTCGGGATGTCTGGGAGCTCCTTGGCTTAGAATGGGTTAAGTCCAACCCAGGCTGCCTCCTGAGAACCTGTCCCCCTGGATCACCGTTGGTTTTAATCTTCATTATCTTGAATGGCAATGCTGTCAGCACCCGGGAGGGGTCCTTGAACAGCCAGATGGTGGCTGGATTTTTCTGCCAGTCATCAGTTTTCATCTGATTGCAGTGCAGGTGCAGGGAGGAGGAGGGGGGCTTTAGTACTCCCCATGCCTTCCAGGGTCCAAACACATTCCTCCAGGAACCCTGAAAGGAACTATTAGCACTGGGAGCATTTTTGAGAAGTGATATGGTGGATTTATTCACTTACTAAATATTTATTGAGCACCTACTTTGTGTCAGGAACTGTACTAGGCACCGGGGGTATAGGAACGAGCAAAACCAAGCCCCGTCCCAGTGGATCTCAGAGTAGACAAATCTGTATGAAATTCGTCAGGTGGCACGGAGTGCTGAGAAGGGGAAATATAGCAGGTTAATGGTGCTGGGATCAGAGGCTCGCTGGGTTATGTGTGGAGGGTGGGATGATGTTTTAGGAAAAGAGACTACAACACAGGGTGCAGTGGCTCATGCCTCCCAGCACTTTGGGAGGCCAGGCGGGGGCGGATAAGTTGAGGTCAGGAGTTTGAGACCAGCTTGGACAGCATGGCGGAATCCTGTCACTAATAAAAATAAAAAACTCAGCCTGGCATGGTGGCACGTGCCTGTAATCGCAGCTACTCGGGAGGCTGAGGCAGGAGAATCACTTGAACCTGGGAGGAGGAGGTTGCACTGAGCTGAGATCGTGCCGCTGCACTCCAGCCTGGCCAACAGAGCAAGACTCTGCCAAAAAAAAGAAAAAAAAAAAAGACTACACAAAGTGTCTCTGAGAAGGTAGCATTTGATCTAGCACTGAACGTAGCGAGAAAGCAAGCCTCTTAGATAATTGAGGAAGAACATTCCAGAGAGGGAACAGCGAGTCCAAGGACCGTGATTAGCATGGAGGCTGTGGTGGTTGAGTAAAGGTAGGGAATGCTACACACCAGATTTATGGGCAAAGAATTTTTTTCCTTCTAGTAGCTTTCTTATGTTTTCTCACTCATGCATTTATGCATGCATTCACTTAGTAATTCTTTACTGAGGGTAACGTTGGTGTTGGGCACAACTTTAGGGACTGGGACTTTAGACTTCAGTGTGTTCCTTTGGGGAGACCCCAGGGGAGCTGGGTGCTGGCACTGAAGCTACCCTCAGAGTTGTCTTTCTCAACGCCACTTCCTTCTCACTCCTTCATCACTAGACTTCAAAGAAGAGCCTGTGGCCAAAGTTTTCACCTTTTTAGCTTTGCCATCCAAACCTGGCTTCGTCCCAGAGGCTGCTGCCCTGTGCCGTTGATGACCTAGTTGTCAGATCTAAGCACCTTTCTTCATCTTCATCTTTTCTGAACTCTGCAGTGGCACTTCATGCCATTGACCATCTCCTTCCTCCTTTAGAAGCCTTTCTGTCTGCTTTCCTTGAAGAGGACTGTCTCAGGATGCCCTGGGCTCTTTGAGAACTCTCATCCAATCACCTGCCTCAGCGTCTCTCTTTCTGCCCTTCAAAGGCAGGTCACCTTCAGCTTCTGGGGCTTCTTCTCATTGATGAACTTACTCCCTCGGTGTGTGAATTACCCCATCTATCCTGCTGGCACTTTCAAACTGAGTATCTTCTGTGCAGAATTCATCTTCTCTCCTCCTGATAATTCTTCCTTTACGCTGCATCTCTTCTGGTGAATACACCTTTGTCCCCTTCCGCCATCTCATTTCTTCTCATCTGCTGAAATCTTAGCAATTTCTGTAATACTATCGCTAATATCTTTTTTGTTCTATTTCTTCTGCTCCCTGAGCTAAGTCCACCATAGGACAAGGGCTTTCAAACTGTGCTTCTCAGCCCTGCAGTTGGCATCACCTGGGAACTTGTTGGAAATCCAGATTATCAAATCCCACCCTAGATCTCTAGAATCTGAAACTATGGGGGAGCGGGGCCAGCAGTCTGTCTGAACAAGCTCTCCAGGTGAGGCTGATGTTCCTGAAGTTTGGGAACGACTGAAGTGGACAGCGGAAGTAGCTTCCTTCCCAGTTTCCATGGCTGTCCCACTTGGCTCTACATCACGATGTCAGCTTTCTCTTTGAAAAAGACAGCCCTGATCCAATGTCTCTTCTCATCACACGCCCTCCGTGGCTCCTGCGTTGGCCATGATGGGACAGATCTGAGTTCATAGCGTCCAGGAGTGAAATCAGGCCAGAAATTTTGCAGGCACTTCTATTTTTCCGGGCTAACCCAGAGTTGCTTTTTAAATGTAAATTATGTCCCTCTGTAAAGACGTGTCTCCTTTTTTGCAGTCCATGTGCCAAAAGTTTATGCATGTTATATTTTTTGGGGGGGTGGGACGGAGGAGTGAGGAGGGTAATAAAACATTCTTTTCAGTGAACTCTTAAATATTTAGGAAAAGCCATTGATAAAAATAGCTTTTGTTTGCTCAGCTGCATCTTCTGGGTAATCTGGGGTGAACTGCTTTCATCCCAGACCCCTTTTCAGGTGGAGGAGGCTGGAATTAGCTGATTCTTAAGGCTCCTTCCAGCTCAGATATTCTAGGGTGAGATGGGTGGTGGCTTGCATTTATCTGTTTTAAAAGGTGGTTAAATTTTATTTTATTTTTTAAAAAATGAAGATGAGAAGTACAGTAGGCCAATGATAACAGGCCCCAATTCCTGAAACCTGTAAATGTTCCCTGAGTTGGAAATAGGAAAAGACCCTTTGCGGATATGAGCAAGGATCCTGCGATGAGAGAAGCATGGGTTATCCAGGTGGGTACTAAAGGCAATCACTGGTCTCCTTATAAGAGGGAGACAGAGGGAGATTCAGCACATAGGAAAAGGCACTGTGACCGGTGGGGGCAGATTACAGTCAGGCAGCCAGAGGTCAAGGAATGCTGGCAGTTACTGGAAGCTGCAGGAGTCAAGTAACAGATGTGTTTTCCCTGGAGTCCCTGGAGGGAGCATAGCGGCAGCACCTTGATTTTGGACTTCTGGCTTCCAAACTTGTGAGAGAGTATGTTTCTGTTATTGTTTTTTTTTTTTTGTTTGTTTGTTTCTAAAGATGGAGTCTCACTCTGCCGCCCAAGCTGGAGTTCAGTGGTGCCATCTCAGCTCACTGCAACCCCCACCTCCCAGGTTCAAACAGTCTGACTCAGCCTCCTGAGTAGCTGGGATTACAGGCATGCGCCACCAGGCCTGGCTGATTTTTGTATTTTTATTAGAGATGGGGTTTCACCATGTTGGCCAGGATGGTCTCGATCTCCTGACCTCATGGTCCACCCACCTCAGCCTCCCAAAGTGCTGGGATTACAGGTGTGAGCCACTGCGCTGGGCCTGTTTCTGTCGTTTTAAGCCACCAAGTTTGTGCTGTAGGAGATGTGGAATTTCATCACTACAAAAAAAGAGAGAGAGAAATAAATACTTCTGTGTTGAAATGTGATCTGGACAGTGGGTCTCTCTGTCCTTGGCATCAAGGTTCACGGCACGACGTACATCCTCAGCACTGCCCCTCCCCAGCTCTGCACTCTTACTCAGGAGTGGCAGTTTCTGTCTCCCAGCCTTGCCTCTTCCATGATACCGCTTTCCCACCCGCTATTTTGTTTTATTAATGGCAGCTGGGGAATTTAGCAGCTTCCAGTCCCTGTTGGAGGCAGGATGGGTAGTGGGAAGAAGCCACAGTGGGCTTTGTTTTCCTCTCTCTGTCACCATCTGATACAGTTTCGCTGTGTCCCCACCCGAATCTCATCTTGCATTGTAGTTCCTATAATCCCCAGTGTCATGGGAGGGACCCGGTGGGAGGTTATTGAATCATGAGGGCAGTTACCCCCATGCTGCTGTCCTCGTGATAGTGGTGAGACTGAGTTCTCACGAGATCTGATAATTTGGTAAGCGGGGGCTCTCCCTCCTTTTGCTCAGCATCTCTCCTTGCTGCGGCCATGTGAAGGAGGACGTGTTTGTTTCCCTTTTCACCGTGATTGTAAGTTTCCTGAGGCCTCCCCAGCCACCCTTAACTGTGAGTCAAACCTTTTTTCCTTTATAAATTGCCCAGTTTCAGGCATGTCTTTTTTTCTTTTTCTTTTTTTTCGGAGACAGAGTTTCGCTCTTGTTGCCCAGGCTGGAGTACAATGGCATGATGTCGGCTCTCTGCAACCTCCGCCTCCCGGGTTCAAGCGGTTCTCCTGCCTCAACATCCCGAGTAGCTAGGGTTGCGGGCACCCACCACCATGCTCAGCTAATTTTTTGTGTTTTTAGTAGAGACAGGGTTTCTCCATATTGGTCAGGCTGGTTGCAAACTCTCGACCTCAGGTGATCCGCTGCTTGCGTGATTAGCACTCAGCTAATGGCAATAATTATTATTCCCTGGTAGGCACTTAACAGGGCAAATGAGGAATGAACCATCATTGGGCGGTGGGATGGTGCTCTCGGGTAACTCTGAAGCCCTGTATCGAGATATACCCTTTAACCAGGACAGCATGTAGGAATGAAGTGCAGATGAGTCAGTTCAAACAAAGATATCTTGACCCCATAGGGCAGCAGAAAGAGCTCTCTCTATAAACAGGCCTAGCTGGAAAATTCCTCACTATCTAACGGGAAGGCACAATGGGCAGGAGCAGTCATTGGCTGTGTGCAGATGCATCTGTCCACAGTCACACTGTGTATGCGGATGAGTCACTGCTGTGTCCTCAGATGCTGAGGGCAAGGACAGGGAACACATCATGTCATCGGACCTATCTGAGGGGTGGATGAGGCTCTGTTTTGGAAGTATTGCTGCCCCTCATTTTCTTTTCCGTTTACAAGTCCCATGTAAACTTGGATAAGCTATTGTAATTATTTTTTCCTTTCTGATCGATAGCAAGATGGTTAACTGAGATGAATATTTATTGACCTCTATTCTGTACCAGGCACCGTATCAGGTTCTGGGACAGGATGAAAAGGTTTCTGTCCTTGGGCAGCTTATCACACAGGCAAGGAAGCCAGCATTCACAGATGTACCATGATACTGTGAAAGCATTTGTACATGTGTACATAAATACACAGACACACAGCCTGCGGGCAGCCAAGGTATGTGCTGTGGTCTGAGTTTAAGCTTGTGAATTTTTCTCCATGGAAAGCCTCTTGACTGATGAGTCATGAACTTGTTATTCTTTGTTAATACATCATTTATATTTGTCAGGATGATTAGGTTGTGCTATTAATGTGAACAACCCTGATACTTCTGTGTGGTTCAAATAACAAAGATTTATATCTTACGAAACACGTTCATCTGCGGTTGGTATCCTGTGGGGGAGCTGTATTCTTCCCCAGGTAACTTACACTCTGGGATGCAGGTATTTCCCACTAGCTGGAGTGTCATAGATCACTGTGGCCCATAAAGTTGGAACTTGGGGGGATCATATTCCAATTCTGGCTTTTGCTTACAGTTCATTGGCCAAAGCAAGTCGCATGGCCACTGTTTACTTCCAGGAGCTGAGGATGCTGGTTCCTACCTGTGAGTGGAAGGATAGGAACCAGAGGATTTCTGATAGCCTTGATGACTTCCCCCTTTGTTCTGACCAGCTTTATATTTGCATTTCTTTTATTATTATTATTATTTTTGAGATGGAATCTTGCTTTCTTACCCAAGTTTGAGTACAGTGACACAATCTTGGCTCACTGCAACCTCCACCTCCCAGGTTCAAGTGATTCTCCTGCCTCAGCCTCCTGAGTTGCTGGGATTACAGGTGCCTGCCACCATGCCTGGCTAATATTTTGTATTTTTAGTAGACATGGGGTTGGCCAGGCTGGTTTCAAACTCTTGATCTCAGATGATCTGCCTGCCTTGGCCTCCCAAAGTGCTGAGATTACAGGTGTGAGCCACTGTGGCCGGGCTACATTTGCATTTCTAAGTACAGGAGATCAGCACAACAGTGCATTGGAAAGGGGAGCTTGAGAAGCCGGACAGAAACTTGGTCAAGAAGTGACAATCTGACCTCTAGGAGAAGTCTAGGAAAGCCCCGCCTGCCAGCTGTAAGACCTCAAACTGGGGCAGAACAGAACCATGGCATAGAGTAGGGCTGATTGGCCAGACATGTTTGTAGCTCCCAAGGGCACACGTAGTGCAGTTGCAGCTGAGTGAGATTTAATGCTACACAGTGCCTTTGCCAGGCATCGGGTCAGGGTTGGGAATACTTAATTAACCGAGATCATTAAGAAAAATTTAGAATATATTTATTATAGATTACAAGATGAGGGAAGTGTCTTTTCACTTAGTTAAAACTAAATGTTTCCACAATAGAAACAGCTTTTTTTTTTTTTTTAAACCTAAAAATGTCACTTAAATGGAACCTGAGTGATTGGGACATTGCTGTTGATAGTTTTCCATTTCCTTCATACGAAGTTTTTAATGCATTTGGGCAGGCTTTTCAGTCTAATTCTTCTGTTCCTTTTTTTTCTTATTCATCATACTTAGGATTGTTGAAAATTTCCAAGCATGTACTGAAAACTGAACTCCTTGGATAGAAGCATATACATGCACACATATGTATACATACACACGTTTTTCTGCTAGGAAAAGCATGGGCTTCATTGGTCAAAGGGAGTCGTTGGTTGGGGTTAAGGAGGGTGCAAGTCATTGGAGGAGCCTTGCCTTTCCCCTTCTCGGCATGCTCTAGACACTCTTTACGCCGGCTGGTGGAGAGAAATCTTCCTAAATATCTTTGGCTCACTTTCTTGGACGTCCTTACCATATCATTTGTCAGACAAACATTTGTCAGACATGGTTTATATCCCTAAAGCATGGTGGGGAAAGAATGAGAAGTGTAAGGCATGGCCCCTGCACTCTAGGAGTTTATCATTTCAGGATGGGGAGGTAAACTAGCATTTGCTTGCTGTGTGTCAGGCACTGTTCCAAGGTTTTTTTTTTTTTTTTTTTTGGTGACACCGTCTCCTTTGACCCTACAGTAGCCCTCAGTATAGCTGCCAGTTTTTTCTAACTTCATGATGATGAAGACATTGAGACTTGGAGAAAATATCGTCGTCCGTGCTTACATAGGAAGTGACAGTGTTGTGGGTGAAGCCGGGATTCTCCTAATGCCTTCTCTGCCTTTGTCACAACATGTGCCAGCCATGAAGCAATTAGAGTCCTAAACCGGAGGAGAATCTTGGGTGGACAGAGAGATTTGTTTGTTCTCTTTACTACTGCATTCCTGGTGACTAAACAAAAGTCTGGAATAGATTCAGTGGTGATTAAGAAAGGCTCCTGCCCTCAAGGAGCTTGCAGTGCAGGGCTGTGAAACTGACCAGTAAATTTACTGTTGGTGCAGAGTGTCAGGTACCCTGGAGCAGAGAGCCATGTGGAAGGCAGAAGAGGGCGTGGTGCACTGAACCCACGAGGAGCCTCTGGAGGTTTCCAGCAGGAGGGGTTGGTTAGACAGCATGCGTCTCCTGAGCAGCAGCAGGAACAAGACCAAAAGAAAAGGGCAAGTGTGGATGTAGCAAGCTGGTTCAGGTGCCATGATGAATGAGAAGGTGGCGAAATCAGATGGTAGTGTTGGCGTAAAAAAGAAGTATAGGGCCTAGCAATATAACTGGTATGTGATTAATTTTTTTCTTCTTTATTTTACCCTATAGTATTTAGCCCCAACACTTTAAAATGAGAGGCTGTGCATGGTGGCTCAAGCCTGTAATCCTGGCACTTTGGGAGGCTGAGGTGGGAGGATTGCTTGAGGCTAGAAGTGCTAGACTAGCTTGCGCAACACCGCGAGACCCTCTCTCTACTAAAAATGAGAAGTTGGCCAGGCATGGTGGCATGTGCTTGTAGTTGCAGGTACTGAGGAGGTTAAGGTGGCATGTGCTTGTAGTCGCAGGTACTCAGGAGGCTAAGGTGGGAGGATCTGTTGAGCCCACGAGTTGAAGGCTGTAGTGAGCTATGATTGTGGCACTACCTTCTAACCTGGATGACAAAGTGAGACCCTGTTTCTAAAAAACTGAATGAACATAAAATGAGAATACAAGTTAGAGCAAAATGCTATGGGAGAAAATAAAGGGAAGAA
This sequence comes from Cacajao melanocephalus, assembly GCA_963573385.1. Lineage (NCBI taxonomy): Eukaryota > Metazoa > Chordata > Mammalia > Primates > Pitheciidae > Cacajao > Cacajao melanocephalus. The sequence continues at coordinate 48,961 of CAUYLG010027973.1, forward strand.
AAAATTAGACATCTATTGTATTGTCAGGCCTTATGTCAGATCCTATACAGGGGTTTTTGCAAATTTTTGTTATCTAATCAGCATAACTATTCCTTTAGGCAGGAAGAATGGTACATTAGTTAAAGCAGGCTGAATTAGACCCAGAAATGCATAATGACACAGGATGTTTATTTTGCACTCACAGAATGAGTGAATATGTGGAATGAGTGAAAGCAGGGGGGTGTCTCTGCTCCACGCAGTGACCCTGGCTTAAGGAAACACTCTGGATCATCCGCATGCAAGCTCTGGACCCTGATGTTCAGCCAGCAGAGGGTATTACCTGCGGGTAGGGCTCACATCACGCTGCACATGTCCTGCTGGCTAGGACTTGGTCACCTGGTCGCACCTCACTGTGTGGAGGCTAGGAGGTGTCTTGCCCTGTGCCCAGGGTTTAGTGAACAGCTGACTGTCCTCCACGAATGGCCCAGAGTATAGGAGAAGAAACTGAGTTTCTTAGAAACAAACAGACTTCCTTAGGGCTACAGAGATTTTATATGGAGTAGACAAGGTTCAGATTCAGGGCAGTCTTTCACCCCATGGGAAATGTGGAAGGGGTGGTTGAGGAGGTAGGGATTAAATGAGGTGGATTTAGTGGGATTAGGTAATTAATAAAGGTAACTTAATTATTTGAAGTCAAGGCAGTTGACTTCACCTCTTAGATGATGTCAAGGGCTGGAGTTGGTGCTAGGGAGGTTCAGTGGGGAGGTTTGTTGATGTCAGGGAAATTAAGGATTTGGTGAAACCGCCTGTGGATGGATAGCCACAGACCTGCTGGGGTTGCCCTGGATAGTGGCATAATTGGCAAGGGGAGAAAAACTTGAGATTGTTGGAGGATGGCAGAAAGATAGAGCTTGTGACCAGAAGGTCTGAACTTCAAAAAAGTCATCCAGAGCATTCATATGTGTGACATAGCTCATTTTTCAGCTCTCCCATGAACTCTGTGGAACTCTGTGCAATGAAGAGCTTTGTACTCACACACCACTGGGAGGAGACATAATGAGATATGATCATGGGACTGACACAAGTTGGCTGTTGTAATCCATACCTTTGGATCATAAAGCCCCCGGGAGCCCATATGAACTCTGAAGTTGACATCTGTGACCAGGCTGCTGGTGATGTCATTCCATCCAGTCTTCCTCACACTGGTGGTCTTTGAAGTTGTTTTTGAGCATGATGATAAATCAGCCTGTCAATCAGTATTTATTGAGCACATACCACGTGCTCAAGTAATTAGGCACCAGGTCCTGGGATGGTGGTGGGAAATAGGAATGCAGTGTAGCCTGTGGCCCTAGCCAGAATCCAGTTGTGGTGGGACTACTAGAACTTTCAGCCTACCCAAGGGAGCTCATGATATACAAAGTTCCTGAAGGTGGGGAAGCCCTGGACTCAACCTGCCAATTCGCCTTGAAAAAGCCACTGGGCTCCCTGGTCCTTGGGTGTCCAGTTGGTTTAAAAACCAGCAAAGATCACGGGCAAATCTGCTTTGTTTTCATTATTCAGTAGGTGTTTGCTGTGTATCATCTCTTCAGGTCGGTGAAGCACAGAAGGGCAGGATACAGAGCCGCTGCCCTCTAGAACCAGAGGGAACAAGCTTAATTCATTCAGGAGAGACCACTCAGGCTTTTACAGGCTGTCAACAGATACTGATTGAGAACCCCCGTTTTATAGGGTCTTTGCTCAGGGCCCCAGTCTGCCTTCCTTCTCTCAAGTCAGTTCCAATCTAGTGCAGCTGCTGAATGAACTTCCTCTCCTCCTCTCTTCTCCGTCTTATTTTTCCTTCTCTTCCCTGTCCTATATTTATTCAGAAATTATTTATCGAGCACCTATAATTTAACCAGGCTCTGGAAAGACAACGCTGAGTGAGTTGATAAGGTCCCTGTCTTTGTAGAATGTATGTTCTCTTTGCAGCCACAGACTACAAACAAACTATAAACAGATAGGATTTTGGATTTTAACCCATGCCCTGAATGAGCTGAAGACGGCAGGGTTTGGTAAGTGACTTGAGGGGGCACAGCTGGATGGGAAGGTCTGAGTTTCCAGAGGTCCCAGGAGGAGTCACCACATGGCTGGGAACCAGTGATTAATCCAAGGGTGGAGACGTGAACCATCCCCATTTTTATAGGGGAGAAAGTAAAGCATAGAACCTGTCCAAGGTCAAATGCGTTGTGCATCTGGGGTCTGAACCTAGGTATTCTGCCTGTAAAGGCCCTTCCTCTGCAGTGTGAAGCTGCCTCCACCACCATGCTACCCCTGTTCTTCCTTCCTCCCCTCCCTCTTTCCTCCCTTCTCCAGCTTCTCCATCTGTCATGAGTGGATAATGATTTTGTCCTACCTTCCTGCTGACCCCCTTGATAATATTGACCTAGCGGGGAAGTTGTAAGGCATAACTAATAAAAATGACAATGAAGCGTTTGCCAATGGAAGGTATGCTACTGAATGCTAATATGGGTGAGAGCCTGCCTGTGATGGGAGGGCAGATTTATTAGGCAGCTGTTTAGCGAGCATGAGTCTTCCTGCCCCCAACTTGACCAGGCAGCTGAGTCCAGTTCCAGCAGCTTCGTGCTCTAGACTTTTGCTCTTACCTCTCTGTGGTCTCTTCTCATCTGGATGTGCAGCAACTCACGCTCTTTTGTGTGGTGAATTGGGCTTGGCTGTCACGAGAACAATGTACAGCGTGCTGGGAATGCAGCCATGGAGACTGTGGGGTCTGCCCCAAGGGTCCCCTGGACTAGAGATAGAGAAGGGGGGAGAGAGAGAGAGAGAGACAGACACAGTTGAGTGATCCATCTGTGGTTGTAAAATGGGGTGACAGTACTGCTTCCTTCATAGAGCTATTTAGAGCATTAAATGAGTTAATATCTATGCAGAGGACTTAGAAAGTATCCAGTGCACAAGTACTTTAAATGCCTCTAAGTGGAGGTGTGCTGATATCTGACTTTGAAAGTATGTGCTTTCAAAGGCTAGATGGGAGACAAGGCTTTAGGCAAGCACCAGGTTGTGAAGCAACTTGTGTGCCTGGCAGAGGGAAACCATAGGGAAAGTACTGAGCCTTCTGTGTATATATTGGATTGTATGTCTATGTATATGCCTGTATGTATGTCTGCATATATGTGTGTGTGTGTGTGTGTGTGTGTGTGTGTGTGTATACACATGTCCCCCCGCTTCCCGAGGTCTTAGCTATAGGGGCAGATTGTGGTGGGTGAGGTCAGGTTGAAGGGAGTGACTTGATTGAGAGGGGCACTTAGAGGAGGCTGACAGTGCATTAGACTCACTTTTCCTGGAGAGCATCCTGGAAATGGAAATGGTTGAGAATGAATACTGTGTTGTGAAAAGGATATTAATTTCGGCGGTCAGGTATGCCTGACGTTGAATCTTGGACCCAACCTTGTCTGTCTCTGCCTGCCTGCCTACCTCCCTGTGATGGTCTGGATGTTTGTGCCCCTTCAGAATTTTATGTTGAAATCTAACCTGCCGTGTGATGGTATTAGGAGTTGGGCCTTTGGGCAGTGAGGTCATGAGGGTGAAGTCCTCATGAGTGGGATTAGTGCCCTTAAAAATAGATGCAAGGGAGTCTTTCACCATGTGAGGTTGTATCAAGAAGATGGCCATCTATGAATAGAAAGCAGACTCTCATCAGACACTGAATGTGCTGTTGCCTTGACCTTGGACTTGCCAGCCTCTAGAACTATGAGATATAAACGTCTGTTGTTTGTAAGCTGCCTAGTCTGTGGCATTTTGTTAAAACAACTTGAACAAATTGAGAGTCTACTTACCTACCTGGAAGCCAGACTGCTTGTGGAGGATGAAATCAAGCATGAAAATCCAGATGCTGTCCTGCCCTGTTCATGGATGAAAATCTGCTCTTCCTTTCTTCCCCCACAGCCCACAGAGGGTGCTTGCTGAGTCAGGCCTCAAGTTCCCATCCTCTTAGACCCTTTTTATTCGTGAAAACAGTGTGGGCATCAGAACACGAGGCCATGTCTTTGTTTGCTTATTTAATGACAAAATTGAATGCAAAAGAGGGAAAATTTGGAGATAATTGGACTCAGGAGGGTTGCCTGTGTTTTTGGAGGTGATGAGCAGTTGATAGTCTCATAAGTAGTACTTATGATGATCTGCAAATGGCTCAACAGCTGAATCTGTCTTAATTCCACGGCACCTCTCCCCGTGGTTTTACACACATCACAAACCCTTTCTGGTTCTCTGCAGATTCACGCGTCTGTACGCTCACAGGGCTCTGCTTAGCCGTCTGCATGGATGTGAATACATGCATGCCTTCTGGCATGGTTCACAGAAAGAGTTCTGATCCTTGCTGTCATTCTCTGCTGAAGCTTCCCTTTTCATGGCCAGGTAGTCACTTCCCTGAAGTGGTAAGCCCAAGTGTGCAGGTCCCTGGGCTGGGTTGATAGACGCCTGTACTTTGCACACCATCAGATGACTAAGAAAGGGTCTTGGCTGAAGAGTCCTTTCTGGTTGTAGAAGCTACCATCAAAAGCCAAGCCCTCACCCACTTATATTAAAACGGATGAAGGCAACCCAGTGCTTTTTCTCTGATGGCACGTTCTCCCGGCATGAGGAAAGGAACATAATTGGAAAATGGGCAGTATTCACAGAGCAATTACTGTGCCTCTTAATGAGGTTTGCATGAAGGCTTCCAGTGAATTAATGAAGAACAATGATTTTGGCATTCAGGTTGAACAGCTGGACGGCAGTGATAAGGGTGCAGACTGTGAGGTCCCTGGCTTAGATGAGGTGATGAGGATGGGGGAAGTTCTTGCCTCTGTTGGCCCCTTCCTCAGTTCTCCTACTATCCTGGGAGGAGTTGAACATGCTAGGCTGCCAGACTGTGCCGCCCCCAAAAAAGGGTGAGAAGAACCAGTTTGGCTGGGGCTGTGGGCTTGCCTCTTCCTTGGACTGTTTTTCTGGATACATTCAGTGGCAGTTCATTAAATCTCCTCCTTTCCTGGCCTATTCTCATTAGGGATTATGGTGACTGTCGGGGGTGGTGTGTCTTGCGGAAAGCAGTGTACCATGTTGAGTTGAAGATACAAGCCTAAATTACGGCCTTGTCATTTAATGTCTGTGTGTTCCTTGGACATGTTATTTAGGTACAGGCAGGGAGCTGCAGTTTCTTCACTTGAACAAAAGGCAGTCATGCTTACATAGTTGACCTGTTGTGAGTATCAAATGAAATAGTCTGTATGAAATTACATGATGCATATGTTAGTTGTTTTATCAGTTAGGGTTCTCCAGAGAAACGGACACAATAGGATGGTGTAGTTGTGTACACACACAAATATATGTATATGCATATACCTAGATTTTAAGGAAGTAGCTCATGTGATTGTAGGGCTAAGTCTAAAGCTGTAGGTCACACTGCCCAGCTGGAAACTTGGGGAGAAAATCTGTGGTCCTGAGGCAGAGGCAGCATTTCTTTTCCGGGAAAACTCAGTTTTTACTCTTAAGGCCTTCAGCTGATTAGATGAGGCCCACCAATACAGTTGAGGATCGTCTCCTTTACTTAAAGTCAACTGATTGTAGATACTAACCACATCTACAAAACAGCTGCAGGAGCACCTGGACAGTGTTTGATTAAGTAACTGGGGACCATAGCCTAGTCAAGTTGACATGTAAAATTCGCCGTCACGGTCATTATTGATATGTCCAGAACCAAAGCGTTTGACCCTGTTGGGGACTGTTGGAAAAGGATCATTTGCTTGCTTGACGTGTCCTCTAAGCTTTAGGAATAGATTGTTAGGGGTGAGGTCAGTGTCTTAGCTTTAGGAATAGTCAGGGGTGAGGCCAGGTTGCAGAGAATGACTTGAGTGATAGAGGCACTTAGAAGAAGTTGACAATCCATCTGACTAGCCTTTCTGGGAGAGCATTCTGGAATTTGAAGTGATCTAATGAGAGTGAACACTGTGTCATGGAAAGGATATTAATTTTGGAGGTGAGATACGGTTTACACTCTTGGCCTCAGCATATCTTTCTCCCCCATTGAGATAAGTAAGTTAACTTCAGTGATGCTTTTTAAATTTTTTCCTCTAAACAGGGAAAATTAATACTTACGTTTTAGGCTTGTTGCAAGAGTGGAGTATCTCTGGCATGATTTAAACACTGAGTAAATAATTGCTTCCCTCCTTGCCTATTTGTTCAGTGTTCGTTGAGTTGTTGTAATGTGACATTTGCTCTGATCTGGAGATTTTCCTATAAGATATTTGAGGCAGAAGTAGGGAGCATTGCAGAATGTAAGAGTTTGGGAAAAATTGGAGATACCAGTCAAGATGGAAAAAACGGTGGAGTTCAAGGGTACCTGGGCTTCCTGTGTTCACAGTGAAGATGCATTTCACCATGAGGTCTTTACTGGGCAGAAAAGATGGAACATCCTGGAGTAGTGTTTGGTCATCAAGCTCAGAGCCGAGGTAGAACAGAAGCTGAATGTCGTTCCTCAATGGTTGCGTCCCAATGGGAATGACTAGGCGTCAACATTTTTGAAGATGAGTGGTCACCATTCTCAGTTCTGTTCTATGTATCTGGTGGACCATTGAGCAGAAGAGATCCCAGATCTCAGACACACCTGTCTTCCACCAAGATGTTTGTATGGGATGTTGCTGGAACTGTCTTTTTTTTTTTTTTTTCTGGTCTTGGGGCATTTGACTATTGGAGTTGAACAAAAGAAGATGCAATCCTGGTATATTTCCACAAGCTTTTTAGAACTAGGGCCTGACAGTCTTGCCTCAGAAAGCTCATTGCTTCTTAGAATGACATTTCTTTTCTTTCTCTCTCTCTCTCTCTTTTTCTTTTTTTTCTTTTCTTCCTTCCTTTCTCTCTCTTTTTCTTTTTTTTCTTTTCTTTCCTTCCTTCCTATCTTTCTCTCTCTCTTTTTCTTTTTTTCTTTTCTTTCCTTCCTTCCTTTCTCTCTCTCTCTCTCTCTCTCTCTCTTTCTTTCTTTTCTTTTTCTTTGCTTTCTTTCCTTCTTTTTTTTTTTTTTTGACAGAATTTTGTTCTTGTTGCTCAGGCTGGAGTGCAGTGGCGCAATCTTGGCTCACTGCAACCTCCGCCTCCCAGGTTCAGGTGATTCTTCTGCCTCAGCCTCCCAAGTAGCTGGGATTACAGGTGCCTGCCACCACACCTAGGTAATATTTGTATTTTTAGTAGAGATGGGGTTTTGCCTCGTTGGCCAGGCTGGACTCAAAACTCCTGACCTCAGGTGATCGCCCGCCTCAGCCTCCCAAAGTGCTGGGATTATGGGTGTGAGCTACCATGCCCGGTAATGTAGAAAATGTACTTAATAACACCACTTAAACCAACACTAAGAGGATATTCTGTTTTTATATGCGGATTTGGTACCACCTAATGGGAGGAAACCAGAGAGCAAGCAGTGCTAGTTGCATTAAATATCTCTGTTTTATTTGTCTTTTAATATGTTTGTCTCCTTGAGGAGGCTGTGGACTTCGTGAAGGACAGATGGTTTTCATCTCTGTGCTTCATTGCCTAGCGCAGGGCCTGGCATATTTTCAGGGCATGGTACGTGTTTGTTGGATGAGCAAATAAACTGTGAAGAAACTTCTTGATCTATGTTGTGCTGTTGACTTGGACAGCTGTTGAGGCTTGACTGTGCTTACGGAATGAAATATCCCCACGAAGGGAAACTTGGTAATAGCCCAGAACCCCAAGGGGATCATCACAGAGGGACTGATAGATGGACGGGATGTCCTGGCGAGGCCTGCGCCATCTGTGCCTTCAACCCAGCGGATCGGAGATGAATGTGTGATTGAGTGAGATCTCACCAATGACAGTGCACCCTGGCTGGAAAATGCACACCAGGAGGCTCTTGTTTGAATCTCAGTTTTCCTAGGAGACTTGAATGAAGAGAAGAGGCACCGTTCTATGCAAAGAGAGAGTCATCATTTGTGGATGTGTCTGGGGGAAGTAACAATTGAAGCATGTCAAAAAGAGCCTCATCCAAAATGAAGCCAAGTGACTGTCACCAGTTCTGAGCAGGTGAGATCCTATGTCAGAATGGTGAGAAGGCAGAGGAGGCCAGGCACAAGTCTCAGTACGTTTTAGAGCATACCTGGAGCTTAGCATAGCCCCGACCTCATGGTCTAGCCCTTTGGGGCGTGTGCTTCTGGAACCTTAGATATTAAGTGCCCTCGAGTGGGAAAATAAATGACTTTTTAATGTCTGTGTGTACATGTTGTTAATGGTTTTCTGCATTTGCCCACCTGGGTTAAACCTATCAAATTACTTTCCAGTAGTCTGTCTGAATGCATTGTTATATACCCAAGGTGGAAATCTCAGAGTCATCCTTGGAGACTCTCTCTCTCCAATTTCCCCTTTCCTTATTCCTCTCTTTCTTAGGTCATCCAGTTGAGCGCTAAGCCCTGGTCAGCCCATTTCTTCTGTGCTGGTCTATTTCTTTCCGTCTGTCATGGTTCCAGGCTGGGCTCCCATTATCCCTGGCCTGAAGTATTGCACTAGCTGATGCTCTGGCCGCCTCCTCCCTGTGTCTCCTAATCCATCATTCTTACACTGCCAGAATGATTTTTCTAAGGCTCCGAGCAGCTCGTGGCATTCCCTGCTTGAGTCTCTTTGATTACTCCTCCTTGCCTCTAGAAAAAGCTTAAACAACTTACCATGATGTAATAAAGCTGTTCCCAGTTGGGTCTGGCCACGTTTCCTGGCCTTGGGCTCCACCTCTATATACCAGATCTTGATTTTACCACTTCCTGAATTCAGCATGCTCTTCCATGTTGCAGATATTTGGAAATCATTTTTTTGTCCTTAGAAAGCATGTTAACTTTTTCTCTCAGTTATCCTTCAAGACTGAGGTTTTGTTGATTGAACGGAATCTCATGCAAATGATCACACTGAAGAGGTGCTGAGTTTGGCAAACTTCTCCAGAGTGCCTGGCGTCAGTGTAGTGGAAATTCTCTCCAGCCTTGAGTGTCCCACAAGGGAGCCTAGTTTGTTCATGTCTTTCCTCGCTCTGTGAAACTGTGTTTTATTAATGTGTGTGCTTGTACTGTTGCTCAGGCTACTGTGCTAATGACTGATAATTGCCTTAATAAGCTATTTGTAAGAAATACAGTAATACCAGTAGGACGAAACCAGACCCCACCATAGCTGGTGGTATAGGAGCTTTTTGACTGACTTTGAGGAGGAGTAGACTGCAGGTTATGGCAGTTAACATAAGCAAGAGCTCAGTCACCCACTTGTCCCCAAACACCAAATTTAACCATCTTCCACTCATGCGTTAATCAATGTGTATATGAGTGGGGGGAGCAGGTTAGGTTGTGCTGCAGTAGCAAATCTCGCATAGAACAGAAAAATCCATCACCGGCCACTCATGGCGCTGCTCCATGCCGTCTTCACCCTGGGATCCTGATAGTAAGGCTGTCTCTGTCAGGACTATTGCTAATCTTTAAGGTAGAGAGAGGAAAGGGCGCCTAATGGTTCCTAAAGCTTCCAGTGAGTCACATGCATTCTTAGTTCATTGGCCAGAGTAGGGTCCCAGGGCCTTGACTGAGTGGAGAAGTTGTATCTTGATGTGCTCAGAGCTGAACAGCTGATATTTGTGAACAATATGAGATCCATTGCATCATGGTAGAGTCCTACGTTCATGTGCCTGATGTAATTTGCTTCTGAGGAGTCAAGAGGGAGATTTTACTGCCTTCGTCTGAGGCCCAGAGCGTGCTGTGGGACCAAGAGTATTGGGGTATGGCTTTGGGTTCAGCCAGTCCCTGGTTCAGATCCTGAACAGCACTTCTTATATAATCTTGGTCTATGTAAACTCTCTCAGCCAAATCCTTTATCTGCAAATGTGAAAACAGCAATACCTGTATTATAGGATTGTTATAGATTCAGTGAGATAGTGGGTTGGAAAGTTGTGGGGTTTTATTTATTTATTTATTTATTTATTTATTTATTTATTTATTTTTGAGATGGAGACTTGCTCTTTGCCTAGACTGGAGTGCAGTCTCCAGCCTCTGTCTCCTAGGTCCAAGCGATTTTCCTGCCTCAGCCTCCCTACCTGGGATTACAGGTGTGTGCCACCATGCCCAACTCATTTTTATATTTTTAATACAGATGGGATTTCACCACGTTGGTCAGGCTGGTCTCGAACTGTTGACCTCGTGATCCGCCTGCCTTGGCCTCCTAAAGTGCTGGGATTACAGGCGAGAGCCACCCCGCCCAGCTGGAAAGTTTTATAATTTTATCTTAATGTTAGTTATCTTTGCTTCCCCCATGCTGTGTCATGTTCAGAGTGAGAGATCTGGTGTCTCTTGTGTGCAAACTATTGTAGTTTTCTTCTGTGCTCTCCTGGGTGGTAGCCACACCTGCCTACAACTGCCGAGTGCTTGAAATGTGGCAAGTGCCACTGAGGAACTGAACTGCAAATTTTAAAATCTCTATTACATCAAGAAACTGAAACAGTGAAACATGTGGTGGTGGTGTTGTTGTTTATTAAACACAAGCTTCTGGTTTTGGAGGGACTCTTTCACTTCAGTCATTGAAAATTTAACACTCCAATTGAGATGTACTTATGTGTAAAATATGCTTCTGATTTTGAGTAGTAAGAAAAACTGTAAAATACCTCATTATTTTTATATTGATGACATGTTGAAATGATAATATTTTCATACATTGGAGGAAATAAGATGTATTATTTATACTAGTTTCACCTGTTTGCTCTTTTTAAAATGTGGCTACCAGAAAATTAAAAATTACACATGTGGCTCACTAGCATTATATAATATTTCCATTGGATTTAGATACGCTGATTTAGATATGCAGAGTGTGAGGCCCATGCCTCAGTGGAAATTGAGAGTATCCATCTGTCCATACATCTAATAATAGGTATTTATTGACAACCTCCTATGTGCTTTGTACAGGTGCTGTGCTAAGCTTTTGGGAAACAGTGCTGGTGAAAACAGACACGTTTTCTGAGCTCACTGCTTAGTGCGGGCATGGAAGCTAATAATATAGTTGTATATGTTTGTAAATATAATAGGTAGTGCCATCTAGAAAAGTGCAGGAGACTAGGGAGGTATATCACACAGGACCTAATTTTTTTTTTTTTTTTTTGAGATGGTATCTCCCTCTTGTAGTCCAGACTAGAGTGGAGTGGCGTGATCTCGACTCACTGCAACCTCTGCCTCCTGGGTTCAAGTGATTGTCCTGCCTCAGTTTCCTGAGTAGGTGGGATTACAGGCACCCACCACCACACCTGGCTAATATTTGTACTTTTAGTAGAGTCAGGGTTTTGCCATGTTGGGCAGGCTGATCTTGAACTCCTAACCCCAGGTGATCCACGCCTCAGCCTCCCAAAGTGCTGAGATTACAGGTGTGCGCCACTGCGCCCAGCAGGAGCTGATCTTTTTAATACATGGGGTAGGTGGGTGGGGTTAGGGAAGGATGTACTGAGATTCCAAATAAGGAAAGGAGAAGAATGGATGAAGATGGATCTGGGATTTGAGACCCACCAGGCAGTGTGAAGAGCTTGTGCCCAGGTTCTGAGGCTGAAGGGGAAACGGGTTCAGTGGTGCTGTTGCGTCTGTCTTCACCTACTTCTTTGGAAGTTCACAAACAGTTCATGGAAAAATGCAAAGAGGATAGTCTGTGTGAAACACTGGTTCCTTTTGCTACATCCTCAAAGAAGTGCAACTCCAGTGTATGTGTGACTGTGGGAAACTGATCTGACTCACACGTGGGATCGTGAGCATCATCAGGGCAGGGGAATACTGAGCATCCTCAGAGCAAAGGAATACTGGGATTTATTCATGTTTACAATCTTGTTGTACAGGGTGCCTTATGGTTTGGAAACATTCCATAAATACTGTTTGATTCCATTTGCACATTACTGGAGAAGACTCATTGGATTTCCCCCACCTATTGCATCTTGGTGGTAGGGGCTGGGATGGGCTGCTCTGATGTTCTTGCTAACTCTCAGCACTCTGGCAAGGTTTCATCTTTCTTTTCTCCCCACAAGGAGTTGGATGAACACAAGAAGACGACGACAAACAGCCCAATTTAAAAAGTGGATCAAAGACCTTAACAGATACCTCCCTAAAGAAAATACACAGATGGCAGATAAGCACATGAAAAGATGCTCCATGTCATATGTCATCAGGGAAATGCAAATAGAACAACAGTGACATACTGCCACACACCTGTTAGAATGGCCAAAACCTGGAACACTGACAACACCAAATGCTGGTGAGGATGTAGAGCAACAGGAACTCTCATTTATTGCTGTGGGAATGAAAATGGTACAGCCAAGTTGGAAGATAGTTTGACAGTTTCGTATGCAGCTAAACATACTCCTACCATGCAACCCAGGATCTCACAACTTGGTATTTACCCAAAGGAGCTGAAAACTTAGATCCACACAAAAACCTTCACATCGATGTTTAAAGGAACTTTATTCATGATTGCCAAAACTTGGAAGCAGCTAGGATATCCTTAAGTAGGTGAATGGGTAAATAAACCATAGCACATCCAGGTGATGGAATATTATTCAGCGCTGAAAAGAAATGAGTCATCAAGCCATGAAAAGACGTGAAAGAAATTTAAATACATATTACTAAGTGAAAGAAGCCAATTTGAAACGGCTAGTTACTGTATTCCAACTGACATTCTGGAAAAGGCAAAACTATGGAGATAGTAAAAAGATCAGTGGTTGCCAGGGGTTGGGAAGAGGAAAGGATGAATCAGCAGAGCTCAAACTATTTTTAGTGCAGTAAAACTACTCTGTATGATAGGTGTAATTACACATTCCTCAAAACCAATAGAATATGTATCAAAAATGAACTCTAATGTAAACTGTGGACTTTAGGCGATAATGATGTATCAATATAGGCTCACCAGTTGTAACAAACTTACCACTCTTTTGGGGGATGTTGAGAATGGAGGAAGCTGTCCATATGTGGGAGCAGGAGGTATATGGGAAATCTTTCTGTACCTTCTTCTCTTGCTGTGATCCTAAAAAATAAAGTCTATTTTTTTGGCTGATTACAGGCATGAGCGCGGTGGCTTATGCCTGTAATCTCAGCACTTTGGGAGGCCAAGGTGGGTGGATCATAAGGTCAGGAGTTTGAGAGTAGCCTGACCAACCTGGTGAAACCTCGTCTCTACTAAACATACAAAAATTAGCCAGGCGTCGTGTTGGGCACCTGTAGTCCCAGCTACTCGGGAGGCTGAGGCAGGAGAATTGCTTGAACCTGGGAGGCGGACGTTGCAGTGAGCCGAGATCGTGCCACTGCACTCCAGCCTGGGCGACAGAGCAAGACTCCATCTCATAAATAAATAAATAAATGTCTATTTTTTTAAAAAGTAAATACCTGATTACAAAAGTGAATGCTTATTGAATACTTACTACAGGCTGGTACCTAATCTAAACACTTTATGTAGATTAATTTATTTAATCCCAAGCAGACCTGTGAGGCAGATACCATGACTGTTCCTCCTGATTTTGCAGATAATGAAACTGAGCATAGAGGAGTTAAGAAATTAACTCAGGGTCTCATAGCTTGGAGGTGGCAGAGCTGGGATTTGGATGCAGACACCCTGTCTCTAGGGCTTTGCTTTTAATGACTTGTTGTTGTCTTACCTGCTGCAACACACTGCCTATCCAGCTGTCTTTCTGGAAGTCGCGTGGTTTGAAATTGCAAAAAAAGAGGATTTGAAGTCGGCTCTGGTCTTACTATCTTTCTCCAAGTAGCAAAGGTGGCATCAGTGAGAGCCTTTCGTGGCCCAGACACTGCTCTGGGTACCCAGATTCAAAGATGAATTCGTTCTTGCCCCGTTTTCAAGGAGCTTATAGTTGAGGATACGTCACATTACAGGCAATTTCAATGTAATGATATAGTCATGTTCTCGGAAAGTGTTCAAGGAACTGTTTGTCCTCTTGCTGTATGTGATTATGTGAAGAGGCGTTTCTGCAGGAGGTCCTGTAAACACCGGGTCTGGAAAATGTGCTAGCCCTGTTGGTGAGACTCTAGGCTGCCCTGGAGGCCAGACTTTTTGGTCTGCAGTATGCTCATGTTTGTCTCTAGCTCCATTTGCTGCAGCTACCCACTCCTGCTGTTGGTTTCAGTGTCTGATCCTCCCAGTACCTCACATGAGCCTTGCAAAACTGTTGCCATAAACTTAATTTCTAGCAAGGGGCAGAGAAAGAAGTCAGATCCAAGAGATCAGATATTGTTTGATCCCATTCATAAGATATATCCAGAATGGGTAAATGTGTGGAGACAGAATATAGATTGGTTATTACCAGGAGCTAGGAGGGAGGAAGAATGGGCAGAAGCTGGCTGATGGGTGTGGGGTTTTGTTTTGGAGTTAGGGAAAAGTTTTGGAATTAGATTGAGGTGGCATTGCACAACATTGTGAATGTACTAAATACCACTGAGTTGTTTAAAATAGTTTATTTTACGTGAATGTCACCTTAATTTCAAAAAATGGTAATCATAACGTAGCAAAGGGAGGGAGGCAGTAGACAAAGTTCATAGTGGCAGTGAACAGTTTTTAAATGAAAAATGGAAGAGAAATGGGGCATGTTGGGTATAATGATGGTTGTTATTCTATTTTATTATTTTGTTTGAGATGGAGTCTCACTCTATTGCCCGGGCTGGAGTGCAGTGTTGAGATCTGGGCTCACTGCAACCTCTGCCTCCCAGGTTCAAGCAATTCTCACGCCTCTGCCTTCGAGTAGCTGGGATTACAGGCACCCGCCATCATGCCAAGCTATTTTTTTGTATTTTTGCAGACATGGAGTTTCACCCACCACATGTCCGGCTATTTTTTGCATTTTTGCAGAGACAGAGTTTCACCATGTTGGCCAGGCTGGTCTTGAACTCCTGACCTCAGGTGACCTACCTGCCTCAGCCTCCCAAAATGCTGAGATTACAGGGTGTGCCACCACGCCTGGCTGGTTGTCATTTTAGACACAAATGTATAAGGGGACATTTGAGAGAGATCTGAAGTGGCTGAGGGCAAGAGTGTCCCAGGCAGAGGGCACAGCAAGGGACACGGCCTGATGAGGGTGAGTCCATTTTGTTTTAGGGTACATGGGGATAATAAGGGAAGGTGCTGCCAGCTCCCAGGTGCCTTTGTGCACATTGTGGAAAGACACTCTGTTTTTCACCCCTAACTGGAAGGCACAGCCCTGTGAGTACAGAGATTAAAAGGAGGAGCCGCCACTAGTTGTCAGCCCTCTCCATCCATCCTCAGAACATAGCCATCATCCATCATGGTGATGCTGCTAAGGGCTGGAGTAAGACTGGGAAAACTGTGGGTCGAGTCTTACCCTCCCTCCCTTCCTTGCCCCTCCCCTTCCCTCCCCTCCTTCCCTCTCTCCCCTACCTCCCTCCCTTCCTCTTTCTTTCAAGGGAATTTTGCTCTTGTTGCTCAGCCTGGAGTACAGTGGCACTATATCGGCTCACTGCAACCTTCACCTCCCGGCTTCAAGCAGTTCTCCTGCCTCAGCCTCCCAAGTAGCTGGGATTAGAGGCACCCACCACCACACCCGGCTAATTTTTGTATTTTTGGTAGAGACGGGGTTTCACCATGTTGGCCAGGCTGGTCTCGAACTCCTGACCTCAGGTGATCCACCTGTCTCGGCCTCCCAAAGTGCTGGTGGATTACAGGCATGAGCCACTGCGTCTGGCCAGGGTTGAGTCTTGACTCTGAATGAAGTTGGGAGCCACTGGAGGGGTTGAAGCAGAGGAGAGAGATTACCTGGCTTGCTTTGCTAAAAGATCTCCTTGGTTACTGATTTGAGAAGAACTTGGAGACAAGGGTAGAGGCAGGGAGACCAGTTAGGAAACTTGTACAGTTTCATTCAGGCAGGAGATGCTGGTGGCTTGGAGCACGTGTTGTAGTGGTCAAAGTGGTGGGATATAGTCAGTATGCAGGTGTGTCTTCAAGGTAAATTCAGCAGGATTTTCTGAGACATTGGATATGAGACTAACAAAGGAGTCAAAGATGTGTTGAATTTCTTCTTTGAGCAGCTAAAGGAAGGAAGCCGGTGGAGTTTGGGAGCTGTCCATATATTCTAACTGAGAAGATTGCAAGAGAAACCAGCTTGGGAGAGGACATTACGAGTTCGGTTTCAGTCTTACTGAATTAGTGGTGCTTTTTTGATATATCCAGGGGAATATATTGGGCCACGCAGTGGGATGTGAGCCAGGAGTTCTGGAGCAAGGTTAGGGTGGGAGCTACAGATTGGAGGTTGCTGGCATTTACAGGTCATTGAAAGCCTTGAACCTGGCTGGGATCAGCTAGAAAATACATGAAGGCAGAGAAGAGGAGGCTGAACTTGACTGCAAACTCTTCATGTTCTGGGAAAATAAAACCTGGATTGCAATGGGGACTCTGGGGGCTGGTTCAGTCATTTTTAAAAATAGAGGGTTTTTTGTTGTTGTTTTTGTTTTGTTTAAGCCAGGCATTTCAGTCTTACTTTCAGGGAAAAACAAAGTAGGTTGCCCATGGTGCCCAAAACACACATATATGCTGCTGGGTTTCTCAAAGTGTTCATGGGAAGAGGTACCAGGTGTGTGCCTGGTAAGTGTGTGTTGTACCGAGTAGCGGGAGCTGAACTGTGGATCTGTTGCAGCCTGCTTTTTGATATGTGTGGCTCAAGCAGTCAACCTGCAAATTGTTTTGTATTCAGAAGGTGCCAACTACATGTTCCTAGAATGAATGGATAAATGGTCCTTGCCCTTTGTGCCTGAAGACCATGGTAGAAGGGTGCAGTTTATTATTGATTTGTGGTTTGAACCAGAGAGGGTTTTGCGTATACGTTGGCTGTTAGAGATCAAGTCTTCCTTCATTGTTGGAGACTTAGAGGGCTCTAAATCTCTAAACCTCTAAAGATAGAGGGCTCTAAAGGCAATACCCAGAAACGTTCAAAACTGTTGTGAACAAAGGCAGCATTACTGGAATCACTGACTAACTTCTGAAAAAGTTACATTAAGCAGGCCTTTCTAAAGATGGCAGTCAAGATTCCTATGTTAACTCTATAAGGAGGAGAGTACAGGATGGCAGCCAGGACTGCTGTGGCAACTCTCTTCTGTATCGGGAAGAGAGTACAGAAGACAGTTCACGTAACAGTCCTGACTGCCATCCTTAGACAGGCCTGCTTACGAGGTTGGCTTTGGCTAGGATCTGGAGACTTGGATTTTATAAGGGCTCCCATCATTCTCAGACCCGATAAGACTGGATCCCTGTGCTTAAACTGTTTATGCAAATATAGTTTATTCTGAACTTGTGTTTTCCTTCTGGGAGCCTACGGTTTTGGATGCGTACCTAACCAGTCCTGGGTGAAAACCCTAGGCACTGAACCTCTAGTGAGCTTCCCTCGTAAACATGCTTTCACACGTGTTGTCACAGCTCGTTGCTGGAGGAATCAGGTGCGTTCCTGTGTGGCTCCACTGGGAGAGGACTCTTGAAGCTTGAGCCCGGTTCCCTTCAAACTTTGCCTCATATGCCTTCTTCGTTTGCTGGTTCTACTGTATGTCCTTTTGCTGTGATGAGTCATAGCCATGAGATGCTGAAAGTCACAGGCACATCTCTATGCTGAGTCTGGCGAGTCCTCCTTGGGAATCGTTGAACCTCACCTCCTCTGCATTTTTGGTTGTTGATGTTGTTAAACAGCCAGTCATATCATCTTACAGAGCTATGAATTCTATTAGCGTTTACTGGATTCCAGCTATCTACAGCATACTTGTAGAACTCCGGTTTGCCTCAGAAACCGAGTCACACCACCAGATTAATCCAGGAGTAACTTGTTCCCAAGACGTTTCCGGATATCAGGCACTATGGAAGCTACAGAGATGATTGAGGTCTAGACAAGTGAAATCTCAATATGAGACGGGAAGTGTGAGTTGTATAGACGCAGAAACCCTAGAACATTGAGGGAAATTAGTGCTCTACCAATTCCATGATGTAATAGTGGCTTTTAAGAGGGGGATCATGAATGCTGTCTTGGGGGAGTTAGAGAAGTGACTTGAAGTCATTGGTGGACTTTGCTGGTGTCGAGAAAGAATATTTTGATCTTCCTTGGTGTCCCTAGTCATCTATTAGCTCATTTGTGTGTTGATCTATCTACCCATCTTCTCGTCAATCCAGTTGTCTGTCTGCCCACTCACCCACTCATCTATCCAGCATTGCCAGGCAGCTTGTTAGATTCATAAGCTTTGATTATGTGTTGGGCTGTGTTCAAAGCACTGGAGTCCTGGGGTGAATTGAGTAGGGTTCCTGCCCTCTTGTGCAAAAGAATGATTTGGTTGGGTGGGAGATGATTAATGAATCCATACCCCAGTGGTATTTGTTTAGGGAGAGGGAGATAGACCTGGTAATAGTTAGAAAGTGATGTGCACAATTCTTTTTAGGGATACACAGGTACACATGGCCAGTTCACCTTGGTGGGGAGAGGCACAGGTTGATACATAAAACTTTCTTGTCACCTTACCTACTGTATATCTAAGCAGATTATCCATACAAAGAGATCAGTGCAGGAGATGTCCTCTGTCCCTGTGTTGATAACCATTTAAGTATAGAAGAAGGAAGAAAGCTGCCTCCTGTGAGTTCCCCGAAAGTTAATTTAAAATATTCATTTGGCTTTAGGATTACTCAGAGCCATCTATCATATGCAATGAGGGACATAACCATCCCTAAAGGGAGGTGGCAGCTGCCTTCATTTACCTGCCAATGATAATGAAAGGAAGACTCCCAGCCTGCCCAGTCTGGAACATTCGGCAGGGCCTCGGCGGTCTTCTCTAAGTGAAGATGGGACTGAGGCCATCTCCGTAGTGCTTCCCTGGCTATTCTGAGCCATTTGCAGTGGGAATAAGTGCTTGTGGAGTCAGCAGTTGTAAGTTGGAGGAGACAGATTGTCACTTGTATTTTTGGCTCTGCCTGGGGTCAGAATTTCTTTTGTTTCTGATTTACCTTTTATTTGAGAAACTTGGCGTGATACCTGTGTTCAGAGGATTCATTAGTCATCTCCCTCTCAAACAAATCATTCCTTTGCATATACGGTTGTTAATCTCTTTTTTTTTTTTTCCAAGAGTTAGTTATCAGGCATTTTCTTGTAGCACTTTGATAAGGTAGTCTGAACGAACAAAGGTATTGTTTTAATTAGAGAGTAAAAATAATGACAGCAAACATTAGGGGTGTCACTGTTTTAAGTGCTTTATGTAGCTTAACTCTTTTTTTTTTTTTTTTTTTTTGAGATGGAGTCTTGGTCTGTCACCAGGCTGGAGTGCAATGGTATGATCTGGGCTAACTGCAATCTCCGCCTCTTGGCTTCAAGTGATTCTCCTGCCTCAGTCTCCTGAGTAGCTGGAACTACAGGCGCATCTCTACTGCAAATACAGATAATTTTTGTATTTGCAGTAGAGACAGGGTTTCACCATGTTGGCTAGGATGGTCTCGATCTCTTGACCTCATGGTCAGTCTGCCTTAGCCTCCCAAAGTACTGGGATTACAGGTGTGAGCCACTGCACCCGGCCGCTTAACTCTTTTGATACAACTTAGGAAATAGGTGCCATAATTATCTTCCCCATGTTACATATGAGGAAACTACTCATTGGGGAAGGCAAGTGTCAGGTAATTTGCCCGAGTACCTCTTCGGATCTTGGATTTTAAAATGAGCTGGGACGACAGAAGCACAATTCATAAAACAAAATGGATAAACGGGAATTAATCACTGTTTAACATGTGACTTTGTATGAGAATCTGTTTAGAGGGCGAAAAGAGAAGCTACTGAGTGGGAGAAATTTGTGTAAATGACACAGTTGACAGAGGACTCATATCTGGAATATATAAAAATCTCTCCAGACTCAACATTAAAAACCAGAGAATCCAATTAGAAAATGGGCAAAAGACTTAGACATGTCACCAAGGAAAATACACAGATGGCAAATAAGCACCTGAAAAGAAGTTCAACAACATCAGGGAAATATAAATTAAGACTGTAATTAGCTACCACTACACACCTATTTTATCTTAGATAAAATTTGCTGGCAATATCAGATGCTGCTGAGGTTGCAGAGAAACTGTGTCTTTGGTGGGAATGTAAAATGGTATGGCCATCTGTTTGTCAGTTTCTTAAAAAGTTAAATATATACCATATGTATTAGTCCATTTTCATGTTGCTGATAAAGACATACCCGAGAATGGGAAGAAAAAGTTTTAAATGGTCTTAGAGTTCCACATGTCTGAAGAGGCCTCAGAATCATGGTGGAAGGTGAAAGGCACTTCTTACATGGCGGCAGCAAGAGAAAAATAAGGAAAAAGCAAAAGCAGAAACCCCTGATGAACCCATCAGATCTTGTGAGACTTACTATCATGAGAATAGAATGAGAAAGACTGGCCTCCATGATTCAGTTGCCTCCCCTTGGGTCCCTGCCACAACTCCTGGGAATTCTGATAGATACATGTCATGTTGAGATTTGGGTGGGGACACAGCCAGACGATATCACCGTATGATCCAGAAGTCACTCTCCTGGGCATTTATCCTAGAAAAATGAAAACTTGTGTTTATAGAAATGCCTATACAGAAATCTTTTTAGGAGCCTTACTAGTACGTAGCTCAAAACTTGTAAACTACCCGACAGTCCTGAACAGGTGAATGGATGAACAAAATGTCGTATATCCTTATAATTGAGTACTACTCAGCAAGAAAAAGGAATGAACTTGATGGATGCAATAACTGAGATGTGGCTAAAGTCTATTATGCTGAGTGCAAAAAGCCAATCTTAAAACGTTACAGAGTATATCGTTCTGTTTGTATAACCTCCCAGTGACAGAATTACAGAGCATAGGAACAGATGAGTGGTTGCCAGGGACTAGAGTGGGGTGTGAGTATAATTGGGTAGCATAAAGGAGTTTCATGGTGGTAATAGAACAGTTCTGTTTCTTGATTGTGGTGGTGGTTGCACAAATCTATAAATGTGATAATATTTCGTAGAACTACACAGAAATACAAAAAAGCTGAAATGTATGCAAGAACTAATAAAATCTGAATAAGGTCAGTGGTCAGATTAATTGTATCATGCTGATGTTAATTTCCTGATTTTGAGAATAATTAAAGTCATATAAGTTATCACCCTTGGGGAGAAACTGGATGAAGGGTACACAGGACCTCTCTGTACTATTTTCGCAACTTCTTGAGAGTCTGTATTTCAAAATGAAAGTAACTATAAAGTTAAAAAACACACATGGAGGGCAGGTATTTAGCAGTCAGAGCTTTTGATAAAATCCTTGCCTGCAAGAGGCTTACTGTTTAATAGGCGGGGTTTGATGTGCTCACGTTAAACTCTTGGGACGGAGTAAGTCAGGGCATAACAAAAAGTGTAGCTTCATAGAGCTAGATGTTGTAAAAATCAAAGCAAGCCGAAAGTGCATGGGGCAGCTAGGATGTTCTTCCTCCCTATTTCCAGGCTCTATTGAGAGCTCATACATGTGAGCACACGTGCTCTCAGCAAACTCTAGTTCATACTTCAGATCACAGCTCTCCTATGACCTCATCTATGGAGAGGTCTCTCTTTTCATTCTCCCCTGAACCAAGTATGCCCCCATCCCAACACACAAAGTGGTCTTCCTCCATATTAACCAAACTGCGTTTTCTGTCACTGTTGCTTTTGTTTGTGACAACGTTCCTTATCTATATATGTCTACAAAAACAGCCATCCCTTTCTGTTAAGGAGTTAGTTGTAGTTGTGTTTGTCTTCACTGCATGGATTACGCCTTTGTTTTCTCAGCAGCAGTGCCTGGCCGTAGTGTTGCTCCAGGAATGCTGCTTACCTGACCAAGCAGTGGGCAGTGGTATGCCCTTCTCCAGATGCTTAGTCTAACTTCATGTGGATTGGCTGGCATCCTACCCATGGGATTGCAAATGCCCCTCTGGCTTGATATTCCACCACTGAGGACGTGCCGCAGGGTACCAGGCCTATCTCTGGCTCTCCGTCCATGCATGGATCAAGTTGCTATCAGTAACTTCCTGAAGAAAAAGAAAACTCCAGGAATCTGGAGGAGTAATACTAGATAAAGTTGTCTTAATGATCCATGTGCACCAGAAGCCCAGATTTAGTACTGTAGATGGCTAAGGTCCACGGTGTTGTTTTTAATGGAATGCAGTCATGTTGGGTGGGAAGCTGAAACGCCTGACTTTTAAGGTTCCTTCCAATTCAGAATTTTCATGGCTATGCTATAGGGTGTATGTGCTCCATTTTATTTATTTGTTTGTTTATTTAGAGACAGAGTCTCGCTCTGTTGCCAGGCTGGGTTGCCATGGCGCAGTCTCAGCTCACTGCAACCTCTGCCTCCCTGGTTCCAGCAATTCTCCTGCCTCAGCCTCCCGAGTAACTAAGATATAGGCGTGTACCTCATGCCCAGCTAATTTTTGTATTTTTTTTTTTTTTTTTTTAAAGTAGAGATGGGGTTTCACCATGTTGGCCGGGATGGTCTCGATCTCTTCACCTTGTGATCCACCTGCCTCAGCCTCCCAAAGTGCTTGGATTACAGGCGTGAGCCACTGTGCCCGGCCATGTGCTCCATTTTGGAGCAGCATGGAAAACCCTCCTGGAGGATTTCTCCGGATGAAGGATGTAGGGTGGGGTTATGGTGTCTGCATTTGCAGCCTGTGTCATGGACCCAGTGAAGCTAGCGAGGTTCCAGTTTTTCTTTGTGCATATTCTTCCAGTATGTAAAGGAGCTCGGGGTACAGGGGCCTCAATGTTTACACTGTCTCCTTCAGATTATATCTTTGAAAAAGTATCAAGGTCCTGCATTTGGAGCAGCAGTGCCAGTGTGGAACATTTCTGTTGCGAAAAGCTGTGTGTGTTGGTGAAGATGGAGGAGAGGAAGGAAGTGGTCATCCAGTGAGCACTCCCAGTGGTTGCTCCTTCTGTCAGTTCTTCCTTTCAAGACATCGGGATCCCATCAGCTTTCACTGTGTTCCTTTTCACTTGTACTTTTCATCATGCAATATACATGTTTATTTTTAGAGGGAAATGCAGTGTATGTGCATGTGTGTAACACCCAGACTCACTGTTTCAGACAGTGCTGGGTACTTTAACATCTACGTGCCTCAGTGTGTAGGTACTATAGCATTTGTTGTCTCACCTAATTCATGCAACACCTCTGCATTAGGATTATGGTGCTCATTTTATAGGTGAGCCACATGGGGGTGAGGCGGGGGGCGGGGATGGTTAGGTTGCAGTTGTAAATGGCAGAGCTGGGATAAGACTCACAGTTTATGTTCACAACCATTTTGCACAAAAGGGAGGAATCCCAGAACTCAGAGTGCCTGTATCAGTTAGGATGCCTTTGTGCCTTTGTTTGTGAGAAGCAGAATCTTCAAACTGGCTTAAGCAGGTTTGAGGGAATATACTGGAAATCTGCCATAACAGAACTCGAGAGAGAGCGAGCCAACTTAGGGGAGATGGGTCAGGGCTGTCACTTGTCTCCTGCAGTTTTCTAGACTCTGTCCTCTTCCATGTACTACTCCTCTTCCTCCAGCCAGCATTGGCTCCTCCATAATTGGAGCAACTCTGGCTCTTGCCCGCTGGAATCAGTCACTGTGGCAAGGGGGCTTTGATTTACTGATTGTGTAGGTTAACACAGTGGTTTTACAGAACCATCTGTAACATTTGGGATGGTGGGATACCTCCTCAAACCCAGACTCCTGGGCACCCTGGATCCTTCTGGGAAGAGGAAAGAGGAGAAAATGCCTGTCAGCAGTGGCCAAAGGCAGAGAAAAATGGAGCCAAGGGCTTGGTGAAGGGAGGAGGTGCAGGGTAGGGAAGGCGAAAGAGCTGGCTAGAAGGGTTCCTCTTCCTTATCTTTTTCCTCTGCCTGCTTCTTCTGGGCTGACTTAAATACCTAGCCACTCACGGGTCCATCACCCTCTTCTGTCCTGGATGCTCTTTGCCAAGCTCCCACTGTCTTTAATTATCAGCTTTGGAGATGGTTTTAAAAGAGCCCAAGTCTGGCCAGGTACGGTGGCTCATGCGTGTCATCTCAGCACTTTAGGAGGCCAAGGTGGGTGGATCACTTGAGATCAGGGGTTTGAGACCAGCCTGGCCAACATGGTGAAACTGTGTCGTTGCTAAAAATGCAAAAATCAGCTGGGTGTGATGGCGCGCCCCTGTAATCCCAGCTACTCCGGAGACTGAGGTGGGCTGAGGTGAGAGAATTGCTTGAACCCGGGATGCGGAGGCTACAGTGAGCTGAGATCGCACCACTGCACGCCAGCCTGGGTGACAGAATGAGACTTCATCTAAGGGAGCGGTGGGAGGAGGAAGCCAAAGCCTTACAGCATCACCTAAAATTTAAGGTAAAAATCTCCCCTCCTTCTCCGCTTGTCTCTGTTTCTTTGCATTTTCCAGAGTCTTCCACAAGAGGCACTCTGCTGCTTGCTTTCTTCAGTTTCTTCAATGGTGTGTTGGTATGGTGCTGTGATGGGATAATTTTACTTGGAAAATAATGTTTCTAATCCATCTCCTTCTTTGATTAATTTTTAAAAAATTTATTTTGCTTTTCTAATGAGTCTTCTGGATTCTTTTGGGTGTTTCTCTCTCTATTGTTTTCCCTGGGAATTTGAGTCTAGTGGGGTCTCCAGAGAGGTTCCCTTCTGTAGTTGGTTTGCCTGGTGTCCTCTCAGTCAGAAGGTGGTGAGGCTGGGCGTGGTGCAGCCTCCCCTCCAAGCTCTGTCTGCCTCCTTCTCTTGTGTTTTGAATCCCTAGCTGCTTACTCTCCAGTTCTCATTGAAATCAACTCTTAGAAAAGGTGCTGATGACATATTAAATTAGCTACTTGGAGTGTATATGTGTATGGATATATACCTGAGTAATACTTGAACTCTTAATTTGTTTTAATTATTATACCTAGATGATGTTAAACTTCAGAACTCCTACGAGGTATACACAAATGCCGCATTTTACAGGTGAAGAAAACTAAGGCCCATGGATGTCAGTTGACTTGCATAAAGTCACACAGTTTAGACATCGCAGCGGTGGGATTTGAACCTAGGTAGTCTCTGCCTCCACAGCCTGTATTCTTAACCACTATGTCTAATGTGTCCCCCACAGAAAACTCCTTGTACGTAGATCCATTAATGTATATTTAGTCATGGTTGCTGTAAAGATCAGTTTGGTTGCGTTTGTGTAAACCTGCATATAAGAGAGTAGTGCTAGTAATTATAGCTAACAGTTAACAGTTAATGAAATACTTATTGTATACCAGCAATTGTGCTAAGTATTTAAATTCTCCCATGTTGAGCTTTCAACAGCCCTACAACTTGTTACTGTATTTATCCCACTCCTACTTTTTAGATGAAATTGAGTTTTAAGGTTAATTTATACCACATTACACAGTTTACAAAGACGGAGCCTGAATTGAAACTTCTTTAAAGACTAGTTCTCTTAAAATAGGATCAGCAACAACTTTTACCATTCATTGAGTCCTATGCCATGCTAAAGATAAAGGAAAACAATTACATGGTCTCACTTCATTCTCTGAGGGATTTTGGCCTCATTTTACATGAATAGCGTTCTTTTTTTCCTCTTGAAATTGGCTCACTTTGAGTAAGGGCGCTGTCGCTCACGACTGTAATCCCAGCACTTTGGGAGGCTGAGGCAGGCGGATCACCTGAGGTCAGGAGTTCAAGACCAGCCTGGCCAGTATGGTGAAACCCCATCTCTACTAAAAATATAAACATTAGCTGGATATGGTGACAGGTGTCCGGGAGGCTGAGGTAGGAGAATTGCTGGAACACAGGAGGCAGAGATTGCAGTGAGCCGAGGTTGCACCACTGCACTCTAGCCTGGGCAGCAGAGAAAGACTCTGTTTCAAAAAAAAAGAAACAAAGAAATTGTCCCACTTTGGGCAAATTAGTCCATGGTTGCTCGGCAGATGAGAAAACTGAGTTTGGAGAATTTCTGCCACTTGTCCAAGGCCACACAGCAGTTAAAAGAATAGACTGGGGTTGGAACTCTGGTCTGCCTGAAGAGGCGAGGCTCTTCACCCTGACAGCTGCCTGGCTCCTGAGATTTGCTGCCTTCTTGCTCCTCTTTGAGAGCGGTTCTGGCTTTAGAAACAAGTTCTGTGGGCAGAGATACTCCATGCCCCAGCCTGAGCCCTCAGGGCCCACCTGTGATTGGTGGTGTCTGTTGATGTCAGGGTTCCCTTCCTTCTTCCCTCCCTCCTGAGAAGAATCAAACTCAGGCACCATATTTTCTGGTTTAGTGTCTGGGAAAAGACTGCTGCACAGTCCCCACCAGCATTTGCAAATTCTCAAATTATACGCACAGACCCGTGGTGCCCAACCAGATATGTCGTAGAATTGAATGTGGGTCCTGGGAAGCTTCTGGATATGTGCGTTTGGGGGTTGGGCATCCCATATAGCATAAACTTACCATCTCCATGCTTGCAGCTTTATAGTATACAGGCCCTGTTTTTCCTTCAACATTAATAAACTTTATCTTCCCTGCAGTTGTAGGAGACAGAGGCCCTATAGAAAAGTTGGAAATAAGGGTATATTCCTTTGGGGAAAAAAAGCTATGGCTATCAATTTCTTCTTTATTAGTTTTCCTTTATTTTTAGATCCATTTGCATGAAACCCAGAGATTCTCATACCGCCCCCTCTTTTTATGATTATGACAGAGGCAGTAAGAGGACAGATTCTTAAGAAAAAAAACAAGTTGGGGGTTCCTTGCCTTGTTTGAGAAAGCAGAGATTTGCAATGATAAAACTACACATACCACATAGCTTAGGAGATAGAAAAAGTTCTATTTAGGGAGAAGGATTTTTCCTGTATTTTAGGGGGAGGTAGGAGGGACTCTAGAAATGACAGTAGCCATCCGTATTCTGGAATAAAAGCTGTTCTCCTGGGAAAAGAAGCAGCGTTCCTCACTTCTCACAGCCTGTGCTGGATTTCAGGTTTGGGAATGGAAATTGGACATTTGAACCTTTTATTTCCTTAATGGAATTGCAATAAATAAAACTACAGTTAAGTCCTAATTTCAGTGAACATGGGGGAGCTGTTAGAAACTGCTGCTCCCTGTTAGGCAGAATTATCGTCCACTCAGTCCTGGTGGGCATTACGGATGCCAGGCGGGAGCAGAGACTGATTTTGTCCTTCCTCGTTGAAACCTGGAAAAGTCTAGTATCTTTTATCAGGTGTGGGGTGGTTAGCTGTTTCCTTTTCTTCTCCAGCCGTGATAGTTTTAAAATTGATAGCACCGTCGTGATCCAGGGTGATGAGAGAGAGACTGACATTTTAAGGTTTCAGAACATGTTTTTCAGCTCTTCTTTGGATTGCTAATGTGAATAATAATGCCACATTGAACACTTATCTCTGTGATGCTGTAGGAGTGTGGTAAACATCTCATAAATCTTTGTGGCACTGCTCTCGGCAGCATGGCCAGTTCTGGAACTCCCTGCCTCCGCCGCCGCCTCTAGGCACTTTCAGGGGCTTTTGCTGTTTGGGTGAAAAGCTGTTTGTGGATATTAAAGGGGTTGGTACTTGGCTGAGAGGAGATGCTCACTGTCAGTGTCTTCTTTAGCCCCTCCCCTGGCCCCAACTTCTTTCTTTTTTCCCTGGGTGGGATTATGGGGAAGTCCCTGAACATGGTGAGAAAGGGAATCTG
This sequence comes from Cacajao melanocephalus, assembly GCA_963573385.1. NCBI lineage: Eukaryota > Metazoa > Chordata > Mammalia > Primates > Pitheciidae > Cacajao > Cacajao melanocephalus. Next base: position 76,659 of record CAUYLG010027973.1, read on the forward strand.
TTTTCTCCTGAGTAGTTTGAAAATCTTGGCTAAAGATGGAGGAGAGAAAGGAGGGTGTAGATGGTGTTAGGAGAGGGCTTGGGAACTCCTGCATTTCTTAAGGAGAAAGAGTTTCAAAACTTGTTTTTGTTTTTTGTTTTGTTTTAAATATATGACTTGATTATTCTGGTTTATAACGTTGCCTTTAGGGAATGAAAGATGCCTGATTATTTTCTGATTTCCCAACATCCTGCCCTCTTGGGGTTTCCTAGTAACAGATTTTCCTGGTTAGGCCTTGCTATCATGTATTAGTTGATTCTCACGCTGCTGGACATACCCCAGACTGGGTAGTTTATAAAGGAAACAGATTTAATTGACTAGCAGTTCAGCATGGCTGGGGAGGCCTCAGGAAACTTACAGTCATGTTGGAAGGGGAAGCAAACACATCTGTCTGTGCATGGAGGCAGCAGGGAGAGGTGCCAGCATGGAATATGCCTGACACCTATAAAACCATCAGATCTCATGAGACACATTCATTATCAGAAGAATAGCATGGGGGTAACCGCCCTCTGTGATTTAATTACGTCCTACCAAGTACCTCCCGTGACACGTGGGGATTATAGAAACTGCAGTTGAAGATGAGATTTGGGTGGGGACACAGCCAAAGCATATCACCTCCTAACAGTGTGATCCTAGGGTGTCTGTGGCCATCCTGCATTCTGTCATATGGAATTGATATCTCTGAACATTGGCTCTGCTGCTGGTTAAGTCCTCTGGCACCCTGATGCTCTGCCTTGAGGCTCTCTGGACATCTCTTTCTTACATAGAAAAAGGAACAGATAATAATAAAACCTACTCTTGGGGCTTTTGTGAGTAGTAAATGAGGTAACGTTATCAAGTACCTATCTTAACGTGCAGGTATGTATGCACTTCACAAATGAGACACGTAAAGATTTCTTTTACCCTCGGACACGAGACTTTTTCTAGGACAATGGTGGTAGTCATTGTTAGTAATAGGAGTGATAATGATACTAGTGCTGGCAGTAATAGTAGTAGCACTGGTGCCGATGGCGATAGAAGCAGTAAGCCTTTCGCTTGGCTTTCATAATGACAGTCTGTAATGATTTCTATATAATAATCTCTGCTCTTTAGCAGCATTTTTCCAACAGAAATTTATTGAGAAAGTGCCCAATAACCTAATGGTAAGGCACTGTTAGCAGCGACATATTCCATACAGATGAATTTTCAGATGAAATGGCACTTTTCCCTTTGGGTAGCAACATTTCTAAACATACAGTAAAACCAAAGAGGCATAATGATTTTATGGAAAATTTTCTAAACTAGTATTTTTCTTCCTTTGCAAACAGAAAAAACTGAAAATAGGTTTTTTTTGTAATGTGACTCAGTTCCCCTTTGTGCCATATTGTAATCTGTGGAAATGACTGAGGTGTGTAGAAAAGTTTACTCCTAGGATATATGGCCTGAAAGGAGCACACTTTTTTTTTAATTATTGAGACTGCTTTTTGTTGTTGTTCTTTTTTTCCAGTTTTTTGGCCAGCGATCATGGTACTGTGAGGCCATGCTCACCATTGCTAAACTGCCTGGGGAAGGTTTGAAGGTGGCTACAGCCTTTCTAGTATACAGCACATAGACGTTTTAATTTTAATGATGTTTCTCATCACTCATGAGCTTTTCTCATTTACTTACAGAATAAAGTGTTCATTCTTCATTTTACAAGGCTTGTCTTTTTAACTACTGCAAGTTACAAAACAGCACATCTATCCTTTATGTTCTCCTAAGGAAATTGTGTTTGTAGTAGGTAAAAGGAAACGTTACTGCCACTGTTTTTGGTAGAATTTACCTGGCTTTCACCTTGAAAGGACATATGCTTGTGCTTGTGGGCATTTTAAAGCAAAAACAAAATAAAAAGAGGATTGAAACTTCTGAAGTTATCTAAATAAATATTCTGGGTATGTATTGCTGTGAATACAAAATTCAGAATAGCTTTTAGATGTATCTGTCAGTTATGTCTTATATTTTGTGGAACTTAAGAAGTTGGCATGTCAGATTAGTGGAAGCTCTGGATGTGGAGTTTTTCAATCTTTGTGACAGGTAGGATACACTTAAACTTCGGTCAGCTTCCGGAGAGGCATAGATTGGTCTTTCATCATGTATCTGAAGGCAAAAAGATAGATGGAAATCTCTAGGCAGTACGAATTGTAAGTATTTCTGTTGATGTATAAATACCTCAAGGAAAAGAACCATCTTATTTTTCTTTTATTCACTTAACAAATATATATTGGCTTTTGAAGTAGTTGAGTGTAGAGTTCTAGAGTTAAAAATGTTTTTGACTTAGAGGGGAAAAAAGTCTTGGTTTAAATTCCTGCCGTATCCTTGCATGATTCAGTGTAGAATCAGTTTCTCTTCACAATAGTTATTGAGGGGCTACTGGGTGTCAGTTGCTATGCCAGGTGTGTTAGTATGTTCTCACACTGCTAATAAATACATACCTGAGGCTGGGTAATTTATAAGTGAAAAAGGTTTAATGGACTGAGAGTTCCTCATGGCTAGGCAGCCCTCACAATCATGGCAGAAGGTGAATGACCAGCAAAGTCATGTCTTACATGGTGGCAGGCAAGAGAGGTTGTGCAGTGGAATTCCCATTTGTAACATCATCATATCTTGTTAAGACTTACTCCCTACCATGAAAACAGTATGGGAGAAACCCGCATAATTCAGTTATCTCCACCTGGCCCTGCCTTTGACATGTGGGAATTACTACAATTCAAGAGGAGATTTTTGGGTCACAGCCAACCCGTATCATTCTGCCCTTGGCCCCTCCCAAATCTCATATTCTCACGTTTCAAAACCAATCACACCTTCTCAACAGTTCCCCTGAAGTCTCAGCTAATTTCATCATTAACTCAAAAGTCCACAGTCCAAAGTGTCATCTGAGGCAAGGCAACCTATAAGCCTTTGCACCTATAAGCTTGTAAAATCAAAAGCAAGTTAGTTATTTTATAGATAAGGTGGGGGTACAGGCCTTGGGCAAATATACCTGTTCCAAATGGGAGACATTGGCCAAAATGAAAGAGCCACAGGCCCCATGGAAGTTTGAAATCCTGTGGGGCAGTCAAATTGTAAAGCTCCAAAATTATTTCCCTTGATTTCATGTCTCACATCCAGGTCATGCTGATGCAAGAGGTAGGCTCCCGTGGACTTGGATAGCTCTGCTCTGTGGCTTTGCAAGGTAGAGCCCCCATCCTGGCTGCTTTCACAGCCTAGTGTTGAGTGCCTGAGGCTTGGTGCAAGCTGTTGCTGGAGCTAGCATTCTGGGGTCTAAAGGTCAGTGGCCCTCTTCTCACAGCTTCACTAGGCAGTGCCCCAGTGAGGACTCTGGGGGATCCAACCCCACATTTCTTTTCCTCACTCTCATAGCAGAGATTATCCATGAGGACTGCATCCCTGGAGCAGACTTCTGCCTGGACCAGACTTCTGCCTGGATATCTGGGCATTTCCATACATTCTCTGGAATCCGGGCAGGGGTTCCCAAACCTCAGTTATTGAGTTCTGTTTATCTGCAGGCCCAACAGCATGTGGAAGCCACCAAGGCTTTGGGCTTGCACCTTCTGAAGCAATGGCCAGAGCTGTATGTTGGCTCCTTTTAGCTGTGCCCGGGACACAGGGCACCAAGTCCTGAGACTTGAGAAAGCAGCAAGGCCCTAAGTCTGACCCACAAAGCCATTTTTTCCTCCTAGGCCTCCAAGCCTGTGATGGGTGGGTCTACTGTGAAGACCTCTGACATGCCCTGGAGATATTTTCCTCATAGTCTTGGCAAATAGCATTTGGCTCCTTGTTACTCATGCAAATTTCAGCAGCAGGCTTGAATTTCTTCTCAGAAAATGAGTTTTGCTTTTCTATTGCAATACAGGCTTCAAATTTTCCAAACTTTTATGCTTTGCTTCTCTTTTGAACATAAGCTCCAATTCCAAACCATATCTTTGCAAATACTTAAAGTTGAAGATTTTAACAGCACCCAAGTCACCTCTTGAATGCTTTGTCGCTTAGAAATTTCTTCCACCAGATGCCCTAAATCATCTCTCTCAAGTTCAAGTTTCCACAGATTGCTAGGGTGCAGGCAAAATATCACCAATCTCTTGGCCAGAACCTAGGAAGAGTCACATTTGTTCTAGTTCCCAACAAGTTCCTCATCTTCATCTGAGATCACCTCAACCTGGACTTCATTGTTCATATCACTATCAGTATTTGGTCAAAGCCATTCAATAAGTCTCTAGGAAGTTCGAAAGTTTCCCACATCTTCCTTTGGTCTTCTGAGCCCCCCAAATGGTTCCAACCTCTGCCTGTTACTCATTTCCAAAGTTGCTTCCACATTTTTGGGTATCTTTATAGCAGCACCCCACTTCCGGTACCAATTTGCTGTGTTAGTCTTTTCTCACATTGCTAATAAAGATATACCCAAGACTGGGTAATTTATAAAGGAAAGAGTTTTAATGGACTCAAAATTCCACATGGCTGGGAAGACAAAGGAGAAGCAAAGGCACATCTTACATAGCGGCAGGCAAGAAAGCTTGTGCAGGGGAACTCACTTTTTTAATTCACCCATCAGATCTCACTAAAGTTACTACCATAAGAACAGTGTGGGGAAAATTGACCCCATGATTCAGTTATCTCCATCTGGCCCTCCCCTTGACATGTGGGGATTATTACAATTCAGGGTAAGATTTGGTTGAGGACACAGCCAAAAAATAATACCAGGTATGGTGGACAGAGCTGAGAACCAGTTGGATGCTTGGTCCCTGGCCTTCTGGACTTTACTGGGCAGGGTTTCATGAACTCTGTCATTCTCATCTCCCTTTATATTGTTTGCCCACATCTTCTCAGGACCTTGTTAGTTAAATACGTATAAGACATTAAGAACTTTATGCCATTCTCTATAAATAGCAGGGAGCTGAAGGAACTAAACCATGTTCAACTCTAGCTAGGTGCTGCCACTAGCCAAGAGCTATCTGAAAGGGAAGTCTCAGTTTCCTTTTACTAAGTTTTGCGGGGCTATAAGGTCACAGTGACAGTGTACTGAGACTTTACTGGAATGCATTAGATGAGCTGTCAAGGGAGGGGGGTGACTTTCTCACTAAGTCCTTTTGAACTGTTAGATGAAGATTTTTAAGAGTGACTTATAAATACTTGTTTTTCTCATTCTGCTTTAGCCGAGTGTAGCATGTTGGGAAGGGCTTCATGTAAGAAGCCTGTGGCGAATGGGGTCTGGAACCAGACTTTGGAGTTGAGTCGGAAGGAAGGTAGTTTGGAGGAAGGACTGGTCATAAAATCGCCTTTATTTACTTTTGAAATATCAGGTGTCAAATGTGGAAGTCTGAAATTCTGGAAATTAAAAGCCATTTCAGAAAAGTATCACTCATGAAGATCCGGTCTTCAGGAGGACCATAGAGAAAATAGCCTGATATGTGCACTCACTTATTGCCATGGATGATAACATCACCACTGGGAGGTCATCAGTGTAGTGCCCCATATTCTATAAAACTTGCCTCTCTAGTGCTTTTCCAGAGGTTTGGATTAATCAGCAAATCTGAAGTCTCAAAGATTTTCTCTAGCTCCTGCCTAAAATTGGGTAGAGGATAGTACCAGATGTTAGGTGGAAATAGAGGATGCTATTCACTTAACCTGGAACAAAGCAAACCCCTGCCCACATGGAGCTTACAGTCTGAGAGGGAAGACTCATTTCAGCAAATGTGTATCATTATTTTACTATTAAGTTGTAATGGTGCTATAGGCAGGATAAGTATTTGGTACTGAGGGAGGCTGTTCGAGGATATGAGAATTAAGCGGAGAGAGATCTGAGGGAGATGCCAGGGGACCCCCTAAGGAGGGGAGGCTCTGGAAGGAGGAGAATTCTCAGATACCTTCTGGAGGGAGTGGGGAGAGAGTTAGGTCCCCAGCCTCCTTCCCTGGCACCTCTTTAGAAGGTTGGAATATTTTGTACTGTTTCCTATCTCTTGGAAAGAAGAGTCCACCCTTTCCCAGGTAATCTCTCCCAGCTATGGAGAGGCTGAGATGGAATTCCAGGAGTGTGACTGTGACCAAATCTAATTCCTCAAAAGAGAAGTGCCTTTTGGCTTGGAGTAACAATATTGAATCTCCCCTTGATAGCTCCTGGTGGAGCAATTTGGAGAGAATATATTGGGGATGCTTTTTTTCCAATTAATACACTTGAATAAGAACTCTGGTGCTCCTTTGCAGTATAAAATGAATGTATAGTAAAAAGTAAGAGCCCTTTTCTTTCTAACAAGGGTCTTATTAGAACTTGGAAAGCCACCTTCCCTGTCTTCCCAGCACCTGAATACTGTGCCCTACTTATGCCCAAAGACACTGGATTTCTTGAGGAATTTTTGTAATTTAGAAGCATGTTTTTGCTACCTACCAGATTAAAAAAATAAAAATAATAAAGAGGCTGTCAGACTTGGCCTCCAGGCAATTTAGTGCTGCCTGTGGCTTCCGATACTGTGCATTTTAAACAGTCCTGCCACTTCTCCTGTTTATTTTTTTTACTATCCTGCCCTGGCTGTGGCAGCTTAATACAGCTTGTCTAAATATCTACACCTTGTTTGCACAGAAATAGTGCACAAATTAGATCAAATGGCATTTCCTTTCTGCCTTGACAGCTTGGAATTTTTTTTAAAGTAGCTTTGACAAGAGTCAGGGCCAAATTATGAAATCACCAGGTGACCCTTTCTGTACATCAGCTGCTAATGAACTTAGAAAATTGAGATCTCATCTGGCAGACAAACTCATTTTGTTTGACAAAGAGCTTAAAAGTATTTGTAAACAAGAAGAAATTATGTTTTTTCCTCCTCCAATTGGCCCTGTGATCACCACACGCGGGTTTTACAGTTTTGTTTGTTTTTTAAACTTGTCAGAGGTCTGTAGAAAGCAGGCACTAGGTTTCTTCCTGTCTTGATTCCTTCCCTGGTGTGCTTTGTTAGCCTAGGCAACTGAGTCCCACTAGCCACTCTGGAATTCATTGGCTAGGGTATTAGAAAGAGTGCTGGCTGGGAAACAGGCAGGCCTGGGGTCAGATGCTGTTCACCTGCCACTCCTCGAGTGACTTTATGAGTTGTGTAACATCTGAGTACTTCAGTTTTCTAATTCATAAAAGGGAAGGTTAACTTAAGTGGCGTGTGTGTGTGTGTGTATATGTGTATGTATATACATATACGTGTATAAATATACAGTATACTGTACTGAATATACCATATATGTTTATGTACAAAATAAACTACATTATACATATATTTGTATATACCTATGTATATGTGTGTATATGTAATATACAGTATACATACTGTGTCACTAGACAGTATACATATGTACAAATATCTGTGTGTGTGTGTATATATATGTATGTATATATGTATGTATATATGTATGTATATATGTATGTGTGTACGTGTGTATATATGTGTATATATATGTATATATGTGTGTGTGTATATATATATGCGTGTGTGTATATATATATATAAAATAAAGATTCATTTTGTGCTTATTAGTACCTGCGGCTGTCTCCCAAAAGCAGAAGAGACTTCTTTGAGGGTAGAATGTCGCTTTTATTCTAACTTTTCAATGTATCTTGCATTGGAGCACCTAAACTCTGAACTAGTTTAAAAGTGAATTGGGGCACTAGAAATCCTTAACTTCCATTTCTGCTCCTCAAATTTAAGTGAGAAGTTAGTACTTCTTTAGTTAACTTCCAGGAGTTCTCACTCTATACACTGGCCATATGGTGGCAAATAGACATTCTGGAGTCAGATTGCTGGGTTTATATTTTTGTTCTGTCATTTACTGGCTGTGTGACTTTGAGAAAATTGCTTTATTTCCTCTTCTATACATTGGAGATAGTACCACCTAATTTACAGCGATCTTAGTAAGACAACATATGTAAAGCACTCATGTATGTAGAGCTAGGCATTGGTAGAAAGATACTGCTATAGAAAATACTACTACGAGTCTTAATGTAACTGTTATATTCATTAGCAGTAAAGCAATTGTTGTACTTGTTAAACTGAAACAGAAAAGGCATTCTAATTAAACAGAGTCTAGTGAGAGCTCAGAGGAGTCTGAGTTGGCTTTACCAAAGAGGAGGTTCCGGAACGATGGATTGGAGCTCATCCTGGATCTGTCATGCACAAAAAGGGGAGAAAGGAAGAAGAAAGAGATTGCCTTAGGGATTCAGAATTGATTGGCGTTGCCAACTTGGAAGCTCCTTTTAAGCACATTGGACCTCTTTAGAGTCCCTTGATGAAAGACTAACCTCCCTCTACTGCCCACTGCCCGCCCACTGCTTGCAGTAGAGCCTGTTGGTCGATAACCACCAGGGGAGTTAGAGCCCCTTCTCCAGCAGCGATTGTCAGAAGCATTCCGCGGCACCAGCACTGCTATTCTCTTGTCCTGTGATCATATCCTTTACCCTCTGCTGGGTTGCAAGCACGGTTTCTCATACATAGTAGGCTGCAATGGATGCTTGTTTGAGTATATCAACAGCAACAACAAAGCACTGCTCCTTTGTCTGGAGAGTACTTTTAGCAGACACTTCTTCTTCGTTTCATGGTAATTCTCCATACAGAGTTGGAGAAAACCATCCATCTTGGTTTTCTTTCCGAGATAGAGTTTTGCTCTGTCCCCCAGGCTGGAGTGCAATTGGCGCGATCTTGGCTTGCTGCAACCTCTGCCTCCGGGGTTCAAACGATTCTCCTGCCTCAGCCTTCCAAGTATCTGGGATTACAGGTGCCCACCACCATGCCCAGCTAATTTTTGCATTTTAAATAGAGACGGGGTTTTGCCATGTGGGCCAGTCTGGTCTTGAACTGACCTCAGGCAATCCAGCCATCTTGGCCTCCCAAACAAATTTTTTCATATCTCAGCCTTTAAAGTTCCTTTTCCCATGACTTTATCTCAATCACATATGTACATATATACGTATATATAAAGCTGTAATCTCAAACTGCTCTTGCAAGTACTTTTTTTTCCCTGAGGAGACATAGTCTCTGCTCAAAGGGACTCTCCTCACTCTGACGAAGGAGATACAGATCCAGTGGATTAACATGTTTTGCTAAGTGCTGTGATAGGAGACCTAGAAGACAAGCTTTTGGTCCTTTGTATGATCTTGAGGGAAATCTCCTGACCTTTTGGATACTTAGTCTTTTCATCTGTAAATTGGGGAGCATAGCATTTACATGACAGGATTATGGTGCAGATTAAACCAGGCTGAAGCGTGGTGGTGTACGGCCTGACGTGGTATGGTCTGGAAATTGCTTAGGAGAAATAAGGGTGTGGATGAGTGGAACACCTTTTGTTTTTTGAGACAGAGTCTGACTTTGTCGCCCATGCTGGAGTGCAGTGTCATGAACTCGGCTCAGTGCAACCTCCACCTCCTGGGTTCAAGGGATTCTCCTGCCACAGACTCCTGAGTAGCTGGGACTACAGGTGCATGCCATCGTGCCCAGCTAATTTTTGTATTTTTAGTAGAGACGGGGCTTCACCATGTTGGCCAGGATGGTCTCGATCTCTTGACCTTGTGATCTGCCCGCCTTGGCCTCCCAAAGTGCTGGGATTAGAGGCATGAGCCACGGCGCCCAGCCCTTTTTTTGTTTTTTAACTTGATTGTTTATTTTGGTAGTAGCTAATCTGTGTGATGAAGCCCTGATTCTTCATTATTCTCATGTCACTGATTTTTTTTTTAAATACACATTTAAATGTGTGTTTAAAATGTACAATTTATATAATGTATAATTCATATTAATTGTACATATAAAAGGTACAATTCAGTGGTGTATAGTATAGTCACAAGGTTGTGTGATTATCACAAGTATCGAATTCCAGAACATTTCGTCTTTTCCAAAAGAAACCCCCGTATGCAGTATCAGTCACGCCCATCCTCCTCTCCCCCAGCTCCTGGTAACCATGCTCTGTCTCTGTGGATTTGGACTGGGAGATTGATAAAAGGTTTTTCTCCCTCCCATCTTAAATGTGTCCCAATCATGAACCTTGCCATACTTCGGTCCTTTAAACATTTTTAAAAATAGTTGATTTGAGGAGGGAGGGGGAAGATAAAACAGAAACAGCAAAACCCTCAGACAAGAACTCAGACTCCAGACTTAATTCTGTTTTTTTTTTCCCCCTTCTGGCTCACTCTGGACGTGCCAATCCTTTCTGAGCCTCCGTTTCCCTATCCAGATAATTTACATTGTATTTGAGACCTGCCCCTCCCCAAGCTCTCTTTCAGGCTTAAATTCAGCGATCTTGAGTCTGTATATATAGATATTGATTTTCTTTTACCATGCGCTGGTTCTTTCAGTCTCTTGCTGCTTTCTGTTACAGAGCTAGCATTGCTTTCTATTTTTATCAGTGTACTATTTAAATATAGAAATAAATAAATATCTTAAGTCTACCGGTGCATGTGCATAAAGCAGTGGCGTTTATGGACTAATGAGATCACTTACGTGAATTACTTAGCACAGGGTTTGGCACATACTAAGTGCTAGATAAATGTTATTTGCTAGGTGAGTGATGGATCACCCTGGGGTAGACCAGTTGACTCTTGCTCATGTGGCACTTGTTCAGTGAATTGTCCCAAATGATCACAGTTGGAAACTGCCTTGGTCTTTGGATGGGGCTTCTGCTGTCTGCATTCTTTCCTCTTTGCCGTCACTGGTTTCTGGAACATGGCAGTGTGAATTTTTTTTCTTTCTTTTTAAAGGCAGAGTCTCTCTCTGTCACCCAGGCTGGAGTGCAGTGGCATAATCTTGGCTCACTGCAACCTTCACCTCCCAGTTTCAAGTGATTCTCCTGCCTCGGCCGCCCAAGTAGCTGGGATTACAGGCGTCCACCACCACACTTGGCTAAGTTTTGTGTTTTTAATAGAGATGGGGTTTCACCATGTTGGCCAGGCTGGTCTCAAACTCTTTACCTCAAGTGATCCACCCACTTCGGCCTCCCAAAGTGCTGGGATTACAGGCGTGAGCCACTGCGTCCGGCTGTCAGTTTGAAATTCTAGATTTCGAAAAACAAATGCTGTGAGAAGAGCAATTTACCTTACTCTGCTCTCTCCAAGTGGAATGGGAAATGAAAAACGTCCAAACTAAAACAGATTTATTGGATACCAAAACCACCAGGCTATTGATTCTTAAAGCCAGACAACAAGGTTATGAATTGGGTGATAAAAATGGAAAGCGTTTAGCTTGACTTCTAATATGGGGGCAGCTTTGTGTACTATCAAAGTGATTGGGTTCTGCCGACAGCTCCACAACTAATGACCTAGCGCTTATTAACCAGACTGTTTACTTTATGTGCTGCATCTGTCTAATGTGTTGTGTAAGTGAGATATATCCGAACAATTGGATTTTGTATAGAGGCCTGGGTGCCTGAGACCTACTCTGTTACTTTGAAGGTGGCAAGAACATTAGCTAAAAGTTCTTAGCTGCAGCAAGGAAAGCAAGAAATTGTTCTAAGCCCTAAATAGTTTTGCACTGCTGCAGAGGAGGGATTTATATCTCCTGATGGATTTTGGAATGGATAAGCAGATGCTGCGTGTTAGGTGTTAGAGATCAGTTATTGAACCCACAGTTACTTTAATTTGGAAGCCGAAGTTCAGAGAGGGTGTGTTCAGCAGGGTCAGAGTCAGTTGCTGGCTGAGGTTTCCTATAGCCTGGCTTCATGCTTTTTTCTCTCACACCTTTAGAATGTTGAGGCCTGTGGCGGCTGTCAGGGCCATCCTGTTCATCCTTCAGCTGTGTGGAGTCAGTCCCGCTGCTCTTTGACAGGGGCTGCTGGGGACTGGGTATCACCTCATGGCACTGAAATGCCTCCTCTTGACTGTCTCACAGTGGTTTACTCTTGACTTGTACTCGATGGTGCAGGTAACTGTTACGGGTTGAAGTCTCTCTCCAGAATTCATATGTTAAAGTTCCAACCCACAGTGCCTCAGAATGTGACCTTATTTGGAAATCGCATTGTTGCAGATGCAATTAGTTGAGCTCACACTGGAGCCATTTGGGTCCTTAATCCGTTATGACCAGTATCCTCGTAACAGGGCAGGTTTGGACACAGACATGCAAACAGGCCAAATGCCGCATGAAGATTGGAGCTGTGTTGCCACAAGCTAGGGTCCTACCAGGAGCTAGGAGAGAGGCCTGGAACAGATCTTTCCGTAGCATCTTGAGAGACAGCATCCTCTGTTCACACCGTGACCTTGAACTTCTAGCCTACAGAACTCTGAGACAAATTTCTGCTGTTGGTGACACTTGTGTTACAGCAGCCTGACAGACTGATACAGCAACCCACTAAGCATTCCACACCATGAAAGTGGAATTAAGAGAGGAGGATACCGTAGACTTGTACCCCTAGTTTTTTTTTGTTTGTTTTGAGATGGAGTATTGCTCTTGTTGCCCAGGCCAGAGTGCAGTAGCGTGATCTAGGCTCACTGCAACCTCCACCTCCCAGGCTCAAGCGATTCTCCTGCCTCGGAGTCCCAAGTAGCTGGGATTACAGCATGTGCCATCATGCCTGGCTAATTTTGTATTTTTAATAGAGACAGTGTTTCACTGTGTTGGCCAGGATGGTCTGGAACTCCCGACCTCCGGTGATCCACTCACCTTGGCCTCCCAAAGTGCTGGGATTATAGGCCTGAGCCACCGTGCCTGGCCTTTTAAAATGATCAAACTGTTACTAAGAACTGGATTCATTCTCATTGTCCAGCTCCTGGGTGACAGTTTACAAGCTAGGTACTTTTCTACCATGATTAATCCTGGTTCTACCCCGTACTATTGTGTGTAATGTATGGTGTGTTATTTAAGCCACCCTGACCTGTGGTTGTCTGATCTGTATAATAATGGATGGAATTCTGATACACAAATATTAGGAGTTTGGGGTAGATTAAGTGCTCACCATAGAGCCAGATATAGATAATAAAATAGCTACCATTCCTTGAGCTCCCTATGTGCTAAGTTCTAGAAATTTAGAATCATTAATAATAACTAAAATAAATCCCATATATGTAGAGGGAAGAGTTTTTGGTAACCTTAAGAAAAGGCATTCTTCTCAAGCCAGTACTCGCATGCAAATGTTTGTAGCAGAACTATTACTCACATTGGCCCAGAGTAAAAGCATACCAAATAAAACATCACCTGATGAATGAATAGACAAAATGTGCCATATCCATGCAATGGACTATTAATCAGCTATAAAACAGGATGCCAGGCTGGGTGCGGTGGCTTATGTCTGTAATCCCAGCACTTTGGGAGGGCAGGCAGATGGATCACCTGAGGTCAGGAGTTCGAGATCAGCCTAGCCAACATGGGGAAACCCCATCTCTACTAAAAATACAAAAATTAGCTGGGCATGGTGGCATGCACCTGTCATCTCAGCTACTGGGGAGGTGGAGTCAGGAGAATTGCTTGAACTCAGGAGACGGAGGTTGCAATGAGCTAAAATTGCACCACTGCAGTCCAGCCTGGGTGATAGAGAGTCTGTCTCAAAAAAAAAAAAGGGATGCCGTCCTGACATGTGCTGCAACACAGATGATCCTCAGGCACGTGGTGTACAGAGTGAGAGCACCCAAACACACAGAAGGCCACGTGTTGAATGATCCCCCTTACATGCAATATACAGAACTGCTAACTGTGTAGAGGCAGAAAGCAGATTGCTGGTTGTCAGGGGCGAGGAGTAAGGGAAAATGGGAGGTGACTGAATTTCTTTCAGAGCCATGGAAATGTTTTAGAAATAGATAAAGGGGTGGTTGCTTAACATTGGGAATGTAGTAAATGCCATTGAATTGTACTTGGTAAAATGGTTAATTTTATCCGTGTTTCGCTGCAATAAAAAGAAAAAGCTCATGTCAAGGATATTTATATGGCTCAAATCGAGGGTGTTGAAACAAGGATTAAAGGACATTGTTGTTGGGAACCATCACACGGTATAATTTAAGGTTCTTGGAGTCAGGAGTCCCTTCAGACTCTGTGCTTTAACCTTAGAGAGACTTTTTCTGTGACCTGAGGCAGATAATGTTTCCATCTGTCTAAAAGAATTTCTTTTCTGACTCTCTTCCCCCTGTAGTGGCTTTGGTGAGACTTTGACGACCTCTCCTTTCATTGCACCTCATCACTAGAACTGTGTCACAGGTCATCCTTGAACCAATTCCCTGCGTGGTTTATCCCCTGCAGCTATAGGCCCCACTCGTCAGCATCGTGTTACCTTGTGTGACTGAACCCGCCATGTATGAACAAGGAAAGTCCCCCCAAACAGGGGCATGACTGTTGGGAGGCCCCCAGCAGGGCATCCCAGAAGGAAGTTTCACATTGACTTCTGGGCCTCCACCTAAACAAGTCCTTCTTGTGCTTGATGTCGGGGTCATTACTTGTGTTTTCTTTCTTTTTGTTTTTTTGTTAGACTTTTTTTTTTTTTTTTTTTTTTGTATAAAGGATCTTTCTCTGTTGCCCAGGCTGGAGTGCAGTGGTACCATCATGGCTCACTGCAGCTTAGACCTCCTGGACTCAGACGATTCTTCCACTGTGGTCTCTGAAGGAGCTGGGACTGCAGGCATGTGCCACCATACCTGGCTAATTTAAAAAAAAAATTTTTTTTTTTTTAGCCGAGTGCGGTGGCTCATGCCTATAATCTCAGCACTTTGGGAGTCCGAGGTGGGTGGATCATGAGGTCAGAAGATCAAGACCATTCTGGCCAACATGGTGAATCCCCATCTCTACTGAAATACAAAACACTAGCTAGGCGTGGTGGTGTGCATTTGTAGTCTCACCTACTTGGGAGAATGAGGCAGCGGAGTTGCTTGAATCTGGGAGGCAGAGGTTGTACTGAGCCAAGATCGTGCCACTGCACTCCAGACTAAGACTCCATCTCAAAAAAAAAAAAAATGCATATATATATATATATATATATGTTTTTTTGTTTTGTTTTGTTTTGTTTTGTTTTTGGAGACAAGGTCTCATTTTGTAGCCCAGGCTAGTCTACGAACTCCTCAGCTTAAGGGATCCTCCAGTCTCAGCCTCTGGAAGTGCTGGGATTACAGATGTGAGTCACCACCCCTGGCCATTAGTTGTCTTAAGCACAGATCCCATCATTACTGCTCAGGAATCTCCAGTGGCTCCTTAGGGGCTGTGGAAGGAAGTTCGGATTCTCCTTTAATGAGCAGTCATGTCCTGACCCAGACCCACGTTCTCTGTACCTTTTCTTCTCGAAGGACCGGTTGGTTGCCGCACCCTGATTCCAGGTCTTTTGTTTTTTTCTAGTAGTTCTTTCTGTCAGGAATGACTTCTCTCTCCTTCTTACCCTTTTGAAATTGTGCCGTCGTCTTTGGCTCAGCTCAGGTATTTTTTTCCTGAGAGTCATGTCTCCCTGGCTCCTGACTTACGTTCATGTTTGTGGTGTTTGTGTCTGCCTGACTGTCCCGTTCACTCTTGTAAGGCTCCTCAAGAGCAGGGGCCCATGTCCTGTCCATCTCTGCATCCCGATTCTACAGCCCTGGACCTGGCATAGCATGTACCCCAGTCAGTATGTGCCTTGTGGACTGTAGTGAATGGCAAGGGGTAGAGAAAAGGTAAAGCAATAGCTGTCTTCCCTGTATCATTTGCCACCAGAGATACTTGCATGAAGTCTCCGTAGGCCTTGGAATGTAGAGAAACAATATATTGCAAGTTAGACAAGGCAGGATGCTTCAACACTAAGGAATGCTGAAGTGTATGTCACAGTATTGGCCCTTGTGAAATGCTTATGAGTATTTGCTTAAGCAGAATGAAAATGTGAGGCATGCCTGCTTCAATCGTCCGTTTCGAGAATGAAAATCAGAAGAATGAAGATGGAAACACTCCAAGGCAGGGCTTCATGGGTAGCCTCATGGATGTGATTAAGGGCTGATTTAACATTCAGAAGAAAAACATAAAAATCAGCCTTCCTGAAGCTGTGGTCTGACCCTGGGAAAAATGTATATCCTCAGGAAAGATCAATTTGCATTAAAGATCTCTTTGGCAACGCATTGTTGAAAGAGGTTAATATTGTAAGTGGAAATTTTTGATCACGTCTCGATTCTTTCCCCTGCTTTGCTTCTGTACCTGTGTCACCCCAGAGAGAGCTTTATGCTAGGAGTAATGTCCACACCACCTGCCTGCCTGTGGCTCTATTAACCTGAGTTCCTGCTCTTACAAAGCAGAATCCAGATTATATGGAACAATATAAAGGAGTGGAAATTAAGAAACTCATTGGGGAATGCAGATCAATGCACTTCATGTCCCCAAACCAAGGGAGATGCAAAGAGGAAAAGACCACAGTGAATTTGCAGGTTTGTTTGTGTGTGTGTGTGTGTGTGTGTGTGTGTGTGTGTGTTCGTTCGTGTTCGTTCGTGTTCGGTTGAAACATCCTTGGAGCCTTTCAGGCTCTCTGAGTAAGTGCTTGCCTTAAGCCAGGGTTTCTCAATCTCAGCTTTATTGTCATTTGGGGCATAGTCCTTTGTGTTGGGGCTGTCCCGTGCCCTGTAAGATGTTTATTAGCACCCCTGACCTCAACCCACCCGATGCTGGTAGCATCCCACCTTCCCAAGTCTTGGGATGGAGTCTTGCCTTGTCGCCCAGGCTGGAGCGCAATGGCACGATCTTGGCTCACTGCAACTTCTGCCTCCCAAGTAGCTGGGACTGCAGGTGTGCACCACCACACCTGGCTAATTTTTGTATTGTTAGTAGAGACAGGGTTTCTCCGTGTTAGCCAGAATGGTCTCGATCTCCCAACCTCGAGATCATCCACCTTGGCCTCCCAAAGTGCTGGGATTACAGGTGTGAGCCACTGCACCCGGCCATCTTTTTTTTTTTTTTTCCCAAGACGGAGACTTGTTCTGTTGCTCAGGGTGGAGTGCAGTGGTGCAGCTTCGGCTCACTGCAGCCCCACCTTCTGGGTTCAAGTGATTCCCCTGCCTTAGCCTCCCGAGTAGCTGGGATTACAGGTGTGCACCACCACACCCTGCTAAGTTTTGTATTTTTAAGTAGAGATGGGGTTTCACCATGTTGACCAGGCTGGTCTCAAACTCCTGACCTCAAGTGATCCCCCTGCCTCGGCCTCCCAAAGTGCCGGAATTACAGGTGTGAGCCATTGTGCCCGCCCAAGTCCCCTGTCTTAATAATCAAAATTGTCTCCACTTTGCCAAATGTCCCCTGGGGGTAAATTTCACCCCCTTTCCTCAATTGAGAACCACTGACTTAGAGGCTCCCCATGGAAAAAAGCAGAGTTAGTTTGGGAAAGCCTAGCAGTTAGAAGAGGTAGCAGGTTTGGAAAGGCAGAGAAGTTTGAGGCCACATAGCAGATTTATCTATGTGATGTTCCTGGATTAGAAGGCGTGATTTGGACCATGCCAGGATTTGAAGCTGGAAAGGTGAAGTTGACAGGGATCAGATTTTGGAGGCCTTTGCTACCAGGTTGAGAGAAGCATGTTCAGTTTGAAGCCAGAAAATCTTGGGGTTATTCCCAGTGCCCCTCTTTCTGCTGTGGGACCTAAGTCACTTAACCTCTTTGGACCTTAGTGCCCTTCTCTGTTAAGTGGAGCTGCACAGATGGATTGTAAAAGCTGAGTGAATTAAGGCCATGTGAAAGTGTCAGTATAGTACCTGGGTATCCTGATTGCCCAATAAATGTTTTCTTCTTTCCTAAGCACTGTCACATCCAGTTAAATCCGGTTCTCTTTAGTTCTGCCGCCACTAACTCCTGTTGCCATTTATCCAGCCTGTATTACGGCAGAGCTCCCGGGCTCTCTGCCTCAACTCCATTCTCAAACAATCTGATGTAAAGGTTTAGAAAATATTGAAACCTGCACAGTCCAGCACGTGGCCACTAACCCATGCAGCTCTTAAGCACTTGAAATGTGTATACTTCAAAATGAAATGTGCTGTCAATGATAAGGTGCCCTCTGTATTTGAAGAGTGAGATGGGAAGAAGGTAAATCATCTCATTAGTAATGCTTTGTATTGATGACATGTTAACATGCTAATATTTTAAGCATACCAAGTTAAATAAAATATTAAGATAAATGTCTGACTGGGCATGGTGGCTGATGCCTGTAATCCCAGCACTTTGGGAGGCCAAGGGGGACAGATCACTTGAGGTCAGGAGTTCAAGACCAGCCTGGACAACATGGCGAAACCCCATCTCTACTAAAAATACAAAAATTAGCTGAGTGTAGTGGTGGTTGCCTGTAATCCCTATTTGGGAGCCTGAGTCAGGAGAATCACTTGAACCTAGGAGGTGGAGGTTGCGGTGAGCTGAGATTGCGCCACTACACTCCAGCCTGGGCGACAGAGCAAGACTTCATCTTAAATAACAAACAAACAACAACAAAAAAATGATTAATCTGTCTCCTTTTTTTTAACCTTTTTTAAGTCGACTATGGAAAACAAAGTGAGTTTGGTTAAGAGTGGCTGTTGTCTTACCGAAGGGAGCATATTGATTCTACATGAGAATGAGAAGAATCATTTTCTGGTGCTAACTTTTCTGACATTTGTTTCATAGGGGTAGTCTCTTTTTGAAGAATGGATATGGGCCCTCCAAAAAGAGCAGTAACAGACTGAATAATGTGTTTGGACGAATTGGTTTCTTTTTTTCTGGTGGATAGAAGAGTCGTCTTTCCTTTTCCGATAGTTCTTCCTTTTCCAAGGTACGCAGCCTTGAGGCAGAATCAGAGCACATCCTCCCCATCTTACAGCTGATTTGTGACTGTCAAAACAAGGAAGCAGTAGTGTCTGTGCTGTCCTTAGAGTTTGGTTGGTTGAGCAGCTATATTCAGTCAGTTCATTTTAGTCATATTAATACTACATAGCTTGTCATATTGTTGTTTTATAATAGTAGTTTGGGTTTCATTTAATCTCTTGAAATCCTTGCAACAACCATGAGTGCCTGATATTGCCATGGGCTTTCCCAGAAAAACGGTGGGAGGCTCCAGGATAACGAATCAGTTGCCAGGCTCCTGCAGCTCGTATCTGCAGAGTTGATACTTGAGGCCAGGTTTCCTGACTCCCAGAGCTTTGTAAATGCTGTGAGGCCCATATGAAATGCAGACTGTGCCTTGGAGTTTGCTTGTCATATAACAGAGGCAAGATGGGCAAAACTCCGGTGACAAGTAATGTGTCTTGACTGCAGAGCTGTATGAAAATGGGTGGTTAAGGACTGTGTTGGATGCCCCAGGGGATTCCTGCCCCTGATCTGTGACATCACAGTGTTTCCGAGAGCAAACGTACATGTTTCTCTGCAGCCAGAGAATTTGACTTCACAGCAGGATCAAGGCAAACTGAGTTGGCAGGATGGACCCTTGTGGTCCTTTCAACATAGTGAACTCTGAGTTTTCAGTGTTTGTTGCAAAGCATATTGCATGCGGCCTTTACTCTAAATGGTTCACATGAGGAATTTTAAAATACTGCCTCCAAGGCCAAGTGCCATTAGGGAGTGCCAGTTTTACAGGCCAGAGGATCACCTGCAGGGGGGAAATGCTGCAGAGATGCTCACATGGCCCCAGACCCAGAGGGAGGCTTCAGTTGCTTCCTGTGTGGTCATTCCCATGGAGCAGGGAAAAATAGAGAAAGTTACCGAAGTGAACTTTGCAGATGACCTCACACGTACGAGAGGATGTCTGAGGGGCATTAGTACCCCATTGCCACAGGGATCTGTGTGGGCAGTGTGTAGATTTCATTTCTCATATTACAAATGTCGTATAGTCAGGCAGCTTGTTGTTGGGCCTTTGTTTTAAAAGGGTTTACTGGAGCGGTATCAGAGTGACTGCAGGCTGCCTGAGGATGGCACATTTGTTGGTCCGTCCGTCTGTCCGTCCGTCCGTCCGTCCGTCCGTCCGTCCGTCCATCCATCCATCCATCCATCCATCCATCCATCTATCCGTCCATCCATCCATCTGATACTCATTAAATGCTTTCCATATGTCTGGATATACCTTGAATATAAAGTAGTCATAGTTTGTGCCCAACTAGAGATTAAAATCTAGTGGGCGCAGCAGCCATTCAGCAAGTAATCAATCAAATAATTGTTTTATTTGGAAATTTGATGAGTGCTAGGAAGGGAGTGACCACAGCATAGTGATAGACAACGTCAGAGAGGGGGCTACTTAGGCACAGGATTGTCTAGGAAGAGTTCTCTGAGTTGATAGCATTCAAGATATAGTCTAGAGAGATAAGGATGCAGTCCAACAAAGAGCCTGGCATAAGCATTTCAGGCACAGGGGGCATACTTGCAGAGACGCTGAGGCGTATTCTAGTAGTGAAGGGGTCAGTGTGGCTAGAGTAGAGCAGAGAGAATGGCCAGAGACGACGTCGGAGAGATAGACCTCAAGCCAGGTGCTTCTAGGTGGAGCAAAGAGTGTGGATTTAAGAGTTGATGGGTCGCCAGGCGCTGTAGCTGATGCCTGTAATCTCAGCACTTTGAGAGGCTGAGGCGGGCGGATTATGAGGTCAGGAATTTGAGATCACCCTGGCCGATACAGTGAAGCCCCGTCCCTGCTAAAAATACAAAAAAAAAAAAAAAATTAGCTGGGCATGGTGGCACATGCCTGTAATCCCAGCTACTTGGGAGGCTGAGGCAGGAGAATCACTTGAACCTGGGAGATAGAGGTTGCAGTGAGCCGAGATTGTGCCACTGCATTCCAGACTGGGTGACAGAGCGAGACTCAATCTCAGAAAAAAGAAAGTTGATGAAAAACACTGAGTAATTTCAAGTGGAGTTTGAATGAGGCTGCTAATGCAGAAGGCACAGGCCTGAGGCGATAGTGGCTTCCATTCACGTGTGGCAGTAGAAATGGAGAGATGTATTCGAGGCATGGAATAGCGGAAATTTGGCTGAATTGGAGGGAGGATGCATGGATTGCGCAAGATAAGCTGTTTGAGGAATTGAGAATGGCTCCCATATATGTAGCTTGAGCAATGGAGTAAATGATACTGCCCTTTCTGGAGCGGGAAGAGATCTAGATAGGAGCAGGTTTGGAAGAGGAAATCCGGAGTTGAGGTCTGAGATTCGAGCAGGTTTATCCAGTGGGTATATAGGAAGAGGTCATTGTACACATGGACCTGAACCTAAGAAGAGAGGCCAGAGCTACAGGGAGGAAAATGAGAGTCTTCAGCCTGGAGATTGTTTTGCAAGCTGTTGGCATGGTGGTTTTCACCTAGGAGAAAAAGAAAGTGTAGATCCCACATTGAATCCTGGAATACTTAGGAAGTTTATCATTCAGGAAGGAAGAGGTTTTAGGGAAAAAAGTGTATGAAATAAGTATCTCAGAGGATGGGGAAGTGAGTTTACTAGAGAAAGGCAGTAGTGTTTTTGAGCAGTTGACTGCCCATTTGAAATCAGAAATGATTAACTGAAACAAATCTGCCCGCCTCATAGTGTGATTTCCTACCCCATTTGCCTTCACACATAAAGCTGCGAAAGAGCAAATAGGGTTGGGTTCATCTGAAGCATTGGGTTTTCCCAGGCTAGTGCAATCTGAAACAAAAAGGGCCTGGTGGGGGGCGAGTGTTTACAGAAGGGGATTATAGTAATGAGCTGTGGCAGCATCTGCAATGAACAAGAGAGATTACAAAAAAATTCTAGACCTGGACGGAGAGTGTTAAAGAAGGACAGTGGATTGGTGGTCGTGATGACAGTGAAGAATCTGTGCAATTGTAGCCTTGGAGGGCTGGCGAGGGGACGGCGGGGGATTGTGGTGGATATTGACATTAGAAACCTTGCAGGTTGTGCTGCTTTGGGTGATGGCAAGGCCTAGAATGTGAACCTGGTCTGTGTGAAGTGGCAAATATTTTGGATGGCCATTTTCATCATGGAAGTGAGTGGAGGGGAGGAAGAATGTAAGAATGGTCACGCAGAGATCAGCTATGGAGAATGAGAGGAGTAAATGACCCCCCCTTTGGATTATGGGCGATTTCTTGTGTGTGATATGGGGGATTGTATGTATGTGCGAACATACATGTAAATTGTTTTAAATCTGCAATAGCAATATAGGATATTGTCTTTCATCATTTTTGCTTTTAATTTCTGTGTTTTAGAGCTAGGGTCTCACTCTGTTGTCCAGGCTGGAGTTGCAGTGGTGTGGTTTTTTAGCTTACTGCAGCCTCAAACTCTTAGCTCAAGCAGTCCTCCTCCCTCAGCCTCTGGAGTAGCTGTGACTACAGGCAGACGCTGCCATGCCCAGCTAAATTCTTTAAATTTTTTTTTTTTTTTTTTTTAAATTTAAGAGAAGAGAGTCTCTCTATGTTGCCCAGACTGGTCTTGAACTCCCTGTTTCAAGCACTCCTTCCCCCTTTGCTCTCTCAAAGTGTTGGGATTATAGGCGTGAGCCACTGTGCCTGGCGTGTCTTTCATCTTTTAAGTTCAGGGAACAGTTTGTCCTGGCCATAATACGTTACTAGTGCAGTGTCTTATGAAGCTTTAGAAATGAGCTGATGGCTTCCTTAAATAATGAAATATAAACATGACCTTATTTTAGTACCTTCAAATAAAGTATCTGAATAAGTGTTACACATTTTAACATCACTACTAAGTTGTAATTTGTACATTTGTGTTGGCTATATATGCAAAAAGATTTTCAGCTACAATGAGGTGGATTCCTTAATTTCTATAAAGTT
The DNA here is from genome assembly GCA_963573385.1 of Cacajao melanocephalus. Lineage (NCBI taxonomy): Eukaryota > Metazoa > Chordata > Mammalia > Primates > Pitheciidae > Cacajao > Cacajao melanocephalus. The sequence continues at coordinate 99,338 of CAUYLG010027973.1, forward strand.
CTACCTTGCTAATGCTGTAGAATAACTTGCATTTTAAAGTACGTTTGCACCTTTTGCATATTATACTTAATGGTTGCTTTTGGGATTTTTTTTTTTTTTTTTTTTTTTGAGATGGAGTCTTGCTCTGTCGCCAGGCTGGAGTGCAGTGGCGCAATCTTGGCTCACTGCAACCTCCGCCTCCTGGGTTCAAGCAATTCTTCCACCTCAGCCTCCCGAGTAGCTGGGACCACAGGCCCGCGTGCCACCACACCCGGCTAATTTTTATATTTTTAGTAGAGATGGGGTTTTGCCATATTGGCCAGGATGGTCGGGATTTCTTTACAGATTATTTTTGTTGATTATTTAATAAATAGAAATTGTAAGCCTGAAATATGCTGTTCTTATGTGAAATAAATTACTATAACCTATTGGCTAAAAAAAAAAATGAGAGCAGTGAGCAGTAGTTGGCAAGGACAGGGAGGATGATAGTGAGCCACAATGGGACAGGGGTCTTCATATGGGAGAGTGGAAGGGGGATCCAGTAGAGACAGCTGGAAGCCAGAAGGACAGAGACCATTTCTTATCCCTTAGTTGGGTACATGGTTTGCAAGAGGGGAACAGATCTTTCTTTTGGGGGAAGCAGTGATTTAGGGGACAGCTCCACTTTCATATAAGAGCAAGAGGTAGAATGAAGTGAGAGGAAGGAAGTTGAGGATAAAGAGTTTTCTGATCTCAAAGTAGAAGTTCCACAGCATTCTCTAGATGGGCTTGGAAGGGAAGGGTGGGATGAGGGGTATTGTGTGATTGGAGTAGTTCGTATGATAGTGAATATCCAGGGAGACTGCTGGCCATCATGGAGATAGTAATTGATCCATTTAATAAATATTTATTGATCAGCTTCTATATGCTACATACTGTGCTAGTATGAACAAGGCAGCACTGGGTGAAATGGAGAAGTCCCTGCCCTGGTGGCATTGATGCTCTGGTTGAGGAGATAGAGCGTAAAAAGAATTGATTTTCTGTTTTTATAGGAAGCAGTATGAGAATTTGAGTCTCCCAGGGTTTCCAACCACTCAGTGTCTTTAGCCTCTCTTGGGCTCAGTTTTCTCTTTGGTAAGGTGGGTGGAATGAAGTGGGTGGTGCTGGTGCTGTTCTGTCAGTATTCAAGTGTAGGGGAAGTTGATGAGAAAGTTGAGCACAGCATCAGAGCCCCCCCGAGTCCATAGATGTTTTTGTTTAGTTAGAAAAAGGCACGTGTGTAGAAACTGTGCTTTCATCTCTCAGAAAGCTGTTCTGACGAATCTGCAATCAACAAAGTTGAGGATGCGAACAGTTTTGAGTTTGTCCTGCTGCAGTGGGAGATTCCTGCCCTGGTGAAGTGAGGAGCAGAAACGAGAAGGGGCAGCCAGCTTTGTTTATTAACCAGTTATTTAGGCTTCTCACACATTGATGTGTACCTGAATCACCTGAGATCTTGTTAAAATGCCAGTTCTGATTCAGTGGGGCTGGCCGTGGCCTGAGATTCTGCCGATCTGAAAAGATCTCAGCTGAGGCCGATGACTGTTGGTTCAAGGATCACCCTTAGAGTAGAGGTGGGTTAGTATACGTTCCTTGGCCTTAGTTGCTGGCCTCACAGAGTGGCTTAAAACGAACCCTGGAAGACCTAGATCCTTTGCCCTGAAGGGGTTTTAGTCCAATGAAGAGAGATTAGATAATGCCCAGGAAATGATTAGAAGATAATTAAGTGATGAGGAGTATGCTGCTGACTCCTGTAGGCGTTTAGAAGCAAAAAATGAGAGCCTTTAGGACTCAACTTGAGAGAGGTCCTCTATAGAAGCAGTGAGGACTGGAAAGTTCTGCTGAGGTCCAAAAAAGGAGGAAAGACATCCAGTATACAGTAGGCAGGGTGGGGGACTGGGGAGACTTTGTGTGTGTGTGTGTGTGTGTGTGTGTGTGTTGTGTTGTGTTGTGTAAAGGTGTGCAGTAGGAAAATAATGCAGTAATACAAATAATGATAAAGCTAACATCTTTATGATCTGTCTGCCATAGGACCTGTTTGATAACAAAACCTCAGTAATGTCCAGCTCTTTCCTCTTTTAGGTGCTGGGATAGCACCTTGCAAGAAAGGTTCACCGAAGACAAGTGACAAGGTGTGAGGGGCAGGATTCAGGCAGTCTTCTAGTTAGAATCAGTGGTCCAAATCCTCCAACTGCTGTGTGTACCTAGGATCAGTTTGGGATCCTAAGCAATTCTGAATGGTTTGAGCCATTTTGTTCTCCATATATATGTGTGTTTGTGTGTATGTATGTGTGTATACATATTTTTTTTCTTAGATTTTTATTCCTTCTTCATGTGCAGTGTTTCTAGATAATCCACACATCTCGAATACCTATTAAAAATTACTTCTAACATCCATGATGCTAATTAAAAGACAGCCTCTGGTGCTGATGAGAGATAACTGGAGCACATGCTTGGAATGTGGACTTCTGACTGGCGTTTCTCAAATGGTAACGAGCCACCTCTGGAGGGTGCTTTCCCAATTAGGACATGACAGATGTTAGCTCACTGCACCGAGCTTGTAAATTTAATACACACCCCCCCCCCCAAACACAGACACACGCACTCTGTGCTGAGGTATTTTGAATTGCAAGCAGTGTAATTAAGACCTAGAGATTGAAACTTTTAATAACTTATTTATTTATTTTTGGGGTGGTCTCTCATTCTGTCACCCATGCTGGAGTGCAGTGGCGAGATCTCAGCTCACAGCAACCTCCACCCCCCGGGTTCAAGTGATTATCCTGCTTCGGGCTCTCCAGTAACTGGTAATACAGGCATGCACCGCCGCACCCAGATAATTCTTGTATTTTTTTTTTTTTTTTAGTAGACACGGGTTCACCATATGGCCTGGGATGGTCTTGAACGCCTGATCTCAGGTGATTGACCTGTCTCGGCCTCCCAAAGTGCTGAGATTACAGGCATGAGCCACCACACCTTGCCAGTTTTTAAATTACTTTTAAATTATAAAAGCAATGCAGGCTGCTTATATAAAATTTCAGGAAGTATATATATTTTATTACGTTTAGATTAGTCATATTCTATACCGAAAGACAGTTTTCAACATTTAAGCCTTCTGTTTTTGGTATGTAGATATGTACGTTATTTGTACATGTATATAAAATTTATTGCTTTGGACTGAAGGATACTTGTGATCACATTATATCATACATTTAGCTTTGAATCCTGTGTTTGTAGCTTAGCAGATCGGCTGGGCACAGTGGCTCATGCTTGTAATCCCAGCACTTTGGGAGGTCGAGGCAGGCAGATCCTGAGGAATCAGGAGTTTGAGACCAGCCTGGCCAAGATGTCATAACCCTTTCTCTACTAAGAATACAAAAAATAGCTGGGCATGGTGACATGCGCCTGTAATCCCAGCTACTCGGGAGGCTGAGGCAGGAGAATCA
>CAUYLG010027976.1:0-34613 GCA_963573385.1 Cacajao melanocephalus
TGGCTCCTCCGCCGGGAATCTCCTAGTCTGTGGGCAACAAAAATTCGTCTGAAAGTGCGGTGTCCACTCGCTCTCTGCGCTTTCACTGGGAGCTACAATCCTGAGCTGTTGTTAATCGGCCATCTTGGATCTCTCTCCAAATATTGCATATTCTTACTTACAGAGGGTGCTAAACAATGAGTACCCATGGACATATAGACTGGCATAATTAACACTGGAGGTTCCAAAAGGTGGGAGGGTGGGAAGGTAGGAATGTGGGAGGGAGAGCCAGGGCTGAACAATCACCTATTGGTTACAATGTTCACTATTGGTTAATAGTTGCAGTACAAGACCAGACTTCACCATGGTACAATATATGCATGGAAGAAACCTGTACTGGTAACCCCTAAATATACAAAAATTTTAAAAAATGAAAAGTTAAAAACCAGGGAGTTGTCAGATATCCCCAAGAACTAAAATTGTCCAGCCAGTGGATAGAGTAGGGAGAGAGGGCAAATGTGCTTTTCCTTAGAGTTTCGTTGTGGTGCTAGTGTTTGGGAGTGAGGGAGGATGCTTATCTGTTCCTGCACATCCCATTGTCTCTCATGGGGGAGGGTATTGCATGCACTCTTCATTAAGAGAAGCCGCAGTAAAGAGGTTTTTATTGCTAACGGAATGCTTCTTAAACGATAAGCACAGAATTTTCAGCTGCTGGTTAGTGAGAGCAACGATAAGTTGAACACTTTAATGTCTCTTATTTACTACTGCAGTAATGGAACCAGAGCTGTGGAAAATATCTCTAATAACCTCTCTCTTTTCCTTGAACTCTCCCTGAAAAAAAAGCTCCAAAAGAACTTTGCCAACAAGTATAAAACACATGAATATATCGGATGAAGGGAAACAAATTACTAATGTGACTTAGGTGTGAAGCAGAATAGTTGCTAATGAAGTCAGTAATGTGACAATCTAGAGATGCTTTATATCCAATCATATTTCTATTTATCTCCCTTAATGCATTTGCCTGTTCCTTTCACCTTTTTATACAGACATGTGTTGCTTAATGACAGGGACACGTACTGAGAAATGTGCCATCGGGCAGTTTCATCCTTGTGCGAACAACATCATAGAGTGTACTTACGCAAACCTAGGTGGTATAGCCTTCTACATACCTACGCTATATGGTATAGCCTGTTGCTTCTAGGCTACAAACCTGCACAGCAGGTTACTGTCGTGAATATTGTATGCAGTTGTAACACACTGGTGTTTGTATGTCTAAACATGGAAAAAGTACAATACAAATATGGTATAAAAGATTTTAAAAAGGTATTTCAATTAAAGTACCCCTATAAGTGTACTATATAGGGGTACTTATGAATGGAGCTTGCAGGACTGGAAGTTGCTCTGGGTGAGACAGTGAGTGAGTGGTGAATGAATGGGAAGGCTAGGACATGACCGTACACTACTGCAGACTTCATACACACTACATTTAGGCTACAATAAATGTATTTAAAAATATTCTTTCTTAAATAATACATTAAACTTAGCTTACTATAACTTTCTAACTTTATAAACACTTTAATTTTTTACACTTTTGATCCTTTTGTGGTAGCGCTTAGCTTAAAACGCAAACCCATTATACAGCTGTTCAAGGTATTTTCTTTACGTTTTCATTCTGTGAACTTTTTGCTACTTTTAAAATATTTTTAAAACAGTTGTTAAAGATTAAGACACAAACGCACAGCATGGGGCTTCCATCTATTGTAACAGTGCTTTCTTCTTCTGGAAGATCTCCTGAGAGACCTGCCTAAAGCTCTTTTTGTGAACAGTCAGTCTTACCAGAAATATGTCCATGGTGGTTTGCTTGATTCGTTTCTTTTTTTCTATCATCCATTTGCCTGTAAGCAGATAATGCGCCATGGATGTTCTTCTATATTAATGAAAACATTTTGATGTTTGGGTCCATGTTTTCAAACTTTTTAAGGAATTGGCTGAGGTCTGTAAAAGCTTCTGCAAAATTCTCCACCGTGGATTTTCTTGAGGGTTCTTCTTTACCTTTTCATGTGGTTTTCTTTTCTCTGGCCTCTCTTTTCAGCTGTGTATTCCTGTTCCAGTTCCAACAACCCCTCATTAGTCAATTCATCAGGATCGAATTTATTTGTGAGCTCCTCAATGTCATCCTCATCCACAGCTAGCTTAAAATTCCTTGCCATCTCAACCACACAGCCTTAATGATTTTTGCAACCTCTTCGTCCTTGGCAAAATACTTTGAAGTCATGGACAAACCTCTTAACTATCTTCTTCCAAATGTCATTTACACAGTCCTTGATGACATCATGCCAAACTCAAGCAAGTTCTTGAGCCAATTATATATATGTCACAATCCTTCCAAAATTGCCTCAGTGTCTTCTGAGTATCTTCTTCAATTGCAGCAATATCCTGGGCAAAGGTTCTTCTTAGGTCATAGGCCATGACAGCTGTTATAATTTTTTGTTTCATCAATTGGATCGAAGAGGTGGTGTTTCTAATGGAGAAACACCACTTTGATATTAGGATGAAGATCACCAATAAAGGAAGATGTGTGAGAGTATTATCAACAATAAGCAAAATCTTGAAAGTTCCCAATTTCACTTCTCCATTTCTCTGGCGTCGCCATTTGAGAGGGCGTCTTAGGAGAGGAACTGGGTCATTCATAACTTCTTATTGTTCTTGTCATCCATTGGCCATGGGTGCTTATTTACATGCTTGAAGACCTGGGGTTCTCACTGTGCCATATCATAAAAGAATTGAATTTATAGCCTGCTACACTGCTCTCAACCAAGATCATTATCCTGTCCTTAGGAGCCTTGAAACCTGGCATTGACTTGCCCCTTTTATAGACAAAAATCTTTTCAGGCAGCCTTTTCCAGGACAGGAAAATTTTATCCCTACTGAAGACGTGCTTCTGCAAGTAATTTTCCTCCACAATTAGCTTGTTTAGAGTTTCCATAAATTCTTCAGCTGTCTTCACATTATCTCTTGCAAACTCACCACTCACTTTTACATTATGTAATAATAATAATTCTTGAAATAGTTAAATCACCCAGAGCTTGCAGCAAATTCAACATCATAATGGGGCTCAATCTTTTCTTTGAATATCACAGGCAAACTTTTTGCTTTGACCATGACTGTTACAATTCTGTGAGAAATACACTTCTGTGCCTGGCCTTCAGTCCAGGTCATTAGAAGTTTCTCCATGCCTGATAGAGGCCCTTCTTGAAATTTTGTCAGTCTCCCTGCCTTCAATGAAGCAAATCCCTTGATAGTTTCCATCATTTTGTTCTTGTTCTTCAAGATTATAGTTACGGTGGAATGGGACATGTCTGACTGGTAAGCAATAACCATCACTGATTTTCCACCTTTGTCATCCTTACTTCACTTTTAATTTCATTTCCACATCAATCACTTGATGTTGTCTTTTGCTGGCAACATTAGCAGTGGATTTTTTGTGTTTAAGGGCCATGTTGAACAAAACAACATGAGTTTAAATTATGCACAAGAGAAAATGATGCTATCAAGAAACGTGGTAAACACAAGATGTATGAGGCAGCATACTGTTTCTCAGTAAACTTATTTTTTATAATTTGAATGAGTATATTATAAAATCACAATAAAAAGTATAGTAAAATACATAAACCGATAATATAATCACTTATTATCAAGTATTATGCAGTGTCCTTAATTGTGTGTGCTATACTTTTTTATGACTGGCAGCATAGTAGGTTTGTTTATACCAGCATTACTATAATCACATGAGTAATGTGTTGCTTTATGATCTTATGACAGCTACAGCATCACTAGGTGTCTTAGTTTGTTTTGTGTTGCTATAATGGAATCCCTGAGGCCAGGTGATTTATAAAGAAAAGGTTTATTTGGCTCGCAGTTCTGTAGGTTGGGAAGTTCAAGGGCATGGCTCTGGCTTCTGGTGAGGGCTTTTGTGGTGCATCTAAACATGGCAGAGGTCAAATGAGAAGCAGATATAAGCAAAGAGAGATAGCAAAGGAGTTCCCTTTGCTTATAACAACTCACTCTTCAGGAACTAATACAGTCCCATGAAAACTAACCTAGTCTTGCCAAAGTGATAACTCAATCACCACCACAAGAACAGTACCAAGCCATTCATTAGAGATGTTCCTCCATGACCAAACACCTCCCACTGGGCCCCACCTCCGAACACCACCATACTCGGTATCAAATTTCAACATGAGTTTTGGTGGAGATAAACCATAACCAAGCCATTGCACTAAACGACAGGAATTTTTCAGCTCCATTATAATCTTATGGAAACACAGTCACATATGTGGTCCATAATTAACCAAAACATCATTATGGCACATGACCCTATCTATTTGTGTTGTAGGAGTATTCTCCATAGTGTTCACAAAGCTTTTGTTCTATTTACATAGCAGATGGCCTCTGAAGGTAGAGACAGTGTCTTCCTCTGGGTCAGAAGGCTTATTTATCTCATGACTAGTATAATGAAGACTATGCCTCTCTGTGGGGCAACGCTTGGGCAGGTTTGCTTGCAGACTACTTTGTAAGATTCAAGGGTTCTTACACTTAGAACTCCTCAGCTGTAACACAGCCCCCTGTATACACAGCAGGTATGTGGACCTGCCTCTTCCTTGCCCCTATGGAACATGAGGGACAAGAGGAGCCAAACGTGGACACGAAGCTCATGCTATCTGCTGTGCTGAGAATGAAAACACCCTTCCTCTCTGACCTTGGAGTCTCGTTTCCTAACATCTATGAAACAGTGGAAGGCTAACTTCTTAGCTTGAAAAGAGAGTAGAATTTCAGGACCTTTTCTATTTTATTCTCTTTGTTCTTATTATACATTATTCATCCTACCCTGATTTTGGGATGAAGGTTGGTATGTTGACTACCCGCTGCTAAAGAACTCAAGGCACTCTTGGGTCCCCTAAAATGAAGGGTGACAACTAGAGGGTAGTGATGGTACAGGTGGAAAACTTCAAATATGATTGTGTTAGGAATAAGTAGGACCAGCGAGAAATTTGTCAACAAGCCAGAGCAGTGGTAAAACCCACCCTTCCTGTAACAAAATGTATGGTGATTGTCGCTTATAAATGGATCATTTCAATGCTGTAAAACACTATAAAGAATGTACTTTAAGTTTAAAAATCCGTTAATAGGAACAAAAAGAACTCTGAGTTCTTTTAATGTTGTCATAACAATTTCTTTTGAGATTGCTGAAATTGTTCATCCAATATGAATTCTACTGCTTTTGGGGGAAACACATTTGATATTAAATGACCAGAGGATAGTAGAGTTATAGGAAGGTATTTATTTTTAATGTTTTAATCTACTGTAGACACGGATTCTTACTCAGCCACTTAGGTTGTAGTACAGTGGTGCAATCATGGCTTGCTGAAGCCTTAAACTCCTAGACTCAAGCAATCCTCCAGCCTCAGCTTCCCAAGTAGTTGAGACTACAGGTGCATGCCACAACATCTAATATTTTGATGTTTTATAGAAATGAGGTCTTGCTATATTGTCTAGGCTTATCTGAAACTCCTGACCTCAAGTAATTCTCCCACCTTGGCCTCCCAAAGTGCTGAGATTATAGGGCATGCAATATTTAAAAGTGATATTTACTCAACTCCCAAATGAGTTGGTGAGCAAATGGCCATTTATGTTACTTTCTTATAAGGGCTCAATACATTTCCATCTGTTACATACTTGTTCTTTTTGTAAAATTATCTTTACTAAAGACTGAATACATAGAAACACATTTCTAAATTATGTGAAGTGTCTAAATATTAAGAGTAATGTATACACTCTGTGAGTTTCTCATTTAGCTTAAGAGATAGGACAATAGGAATCGTCTAGGAGTCCCACATTCCCCCCTTCAGTTCTATACTATTCCCTCTACTGCCTCTCTCAGAGGTAACACTGACCTGAACTTTGTATCTACCATTCCTTTCATTTCTTTATAGTCTTCAGGTATATGCATCTGTCAACCCATAGACAGTTTGAATTTTTAAAAATGGGAATGAACATCTGTTGTAAATTAACCATCATTTTAACTTCACTATCAAAAAGCAAAGCTGATGAGTTTTACAAGCATGTTATAGATGCATCATGAAAAATTTATTATTAATCTGCATCTAAAATGAAAACTGATTAAAGAAGCTAACATAAAATTGAGAATTAAAACTAAAAGAGTATTATAATTAAAGAGAAAAAGAAGTTTAAAGGAAAAAATTAAATAGACATTTGCCTAATGTGGAATTTATAACAAAAATGTGACAGGGTGAATAATTTATTTTTCTTACATGGTACTGGGTCATATGAAAACGTCTGAAAATAAAGAGTCCAACTATAAAGCAATTATAAAGAATTTTTTTTGCGTGACGTGTTCTTAGTTATTAAGGCGGCTAAATGAAGCACAAATAATGAAATAAAACATTGGCATTTAATGTTCTAATGAAAGTGTGATCTATTGTAAATGAGGAGCGAGAAAGCCATTAAAATTCTTTTAATGGAAAGCATGTTTCTTATAAATGAAATTTAAAGAGCAGTTCTCTTTGAAAATAGTTTAAATTATTTGCTCAAAATTTAAGCCACTCTGTCTCTGGTCTGCAAAACTCTCTAAGTGAGCAGAACTCCTCTTTTTAAGTTGAAATTTAATTCTCAACAAGAGAATTGGCCATTAACATGGAAATAAAATGCTGTACATTTTTCTAAAAGTACGTGTATTTATTTATATCATATTCATTTCCCTTTCATAGTGTCTCTGTTTTTTTGACAACATGAAATTTTAAGCATTCAAATGTATTAATTTGAATGCAATTGGAAGTTTGATTATGCAGCTGGTAAATGCTAGGTGTTTATGCCAAGAATGAGGGAGTAGTGTAATCATTTTATGATGCTCTTGTCAATTATTTGTTCATATAAACAACTGATCAGAAGGCACAGACGTGTATGTGGAATAGCTATACAAGGAAGTTCCTCAGGAACCAACTGATTTTACAGTTTACATCAACTGCTGTTAATTGTTTAACCTACTTCATATTGATACCCTCATTCAATGATTGATCCATAGGGTAAAACAGACATGATTTCCATCACCAGTTTAGCATTTGCTGATTAGTTATTTTATTTTTATTTATTTATTTTTGAGACAAAGTCTCACTCACTCTGTCGCTCAGGCTGGAGTGCAGTGGTACAATCTGAGCTCACTGCAACCCCCGTTTCCTGGGTTCAGATAATTCTTCTGCCTCAGCCTCCTGAGTGGCTGGGATTATAGGTGCACACCACCATGCCTGGCTAACTTTTGTATTTTTGGTAGAGAAGGGGTTTTGCCATTTTGGCTGGGCTGGTCTTGAACTCCTGACCTCAAGTGATCCGCTCTCCTTAGCCTCCTAAAGTGGTAGGATTATAGATAGGCGTGGGCCACCGTCCCTGGCCATTATTTTAAAACCAAAAAGTGTTCTTAAAATGTATTAGATTATTTTCTAGATCTAGTTAGAATAGGTGTATGTGTCTAAGACTGAGAGGTACAAAAAGTTCTGGAAGCAAATTCTCAGCTCCAGTGATAACCTGTCCTTGGGGCTTTGCTTATTTCTCTCAAGGAGAAGTAGCTTGAAGCCAGTGATCCTTGTCCAGGTTTCTCCCATTTCCCGTTGTTGTCTCCACTGACTCCCCAGGCCATTGGTTTTTCTTTATTCTAATCCATTCTCCTTTTTACTTCTATAGTCACAAAACCCGAAGGGAATCAAATAATGACACTTGTTTGCTTAACGTGTTTTACCAGCCTCATCTCCAGCTGGCCACAGCGCCACGGAACCTTGCAGCTTACGTGCACAGCTCACCTCCTCCAACTGTGTTGTGTACTTTATGGCTCCAAGCCTTGCATGTGCCTCTGTAGTGGGTTGAATTATGACCCCCAAAACATATTTCCACTAGGAACCTCCGAATGTGGCCTTATTTGGCATTAGAGTCTTCGGATGTAATAAAGCTAAGGATCATGGCCAGGCATGGCAGCTCACACTTGTAATCCCAGCATTTTGGGAGGCTGAGTGGATGGATCACTTGAGGCCAGGAGTTCGAGAGCAGCCTGACCAACATGGTGAAACGTCATCTCTACTAAAAATACAAAAATTGGCCAGGCATGGTGGCATGTGCCTATAGTCTCAGCTCCTCTGGGGCTTGAGGCAGGAGAATTGCTTGAACCCGGGAGGTGGAGGTTGCACTGAGCTGAGATCACACCACTGTACTCCAGCCTGGGTGACATAGTGAGACACCATCTCAAAAAAAAAAAAAAAAAAAAAAAAAAGGCTAAGGATCTCAAGTTTTACCCTGGATTAGGGTAGGTTCTAAATGCAATGACAGGTATCCTGTAAGAGAGAAAACAGAGATGCACAGAAGGAGAAGGCCACATGAAGACAGAGGCGGAGACTAGAGTGATGCACCTATATAACCCAAAGAACAGCAAGGATTACCAAGAGCCATCAGAAGCTGGGAGAGAGGCAATGAACAGGATCTCCCCCAGCCTTCAGAAGGAACCACCCCTGCTAACACCTTGCTCTTGTACTTCTGGCCTCCAGAACCATGAAAGAATAAATTACCAAGGTAATGTATTATGGCAGCTCTAAACAGCAAATACATCATTCCTCTGCTTGGGATGCCTGCACTTTTTTCCAGCAGGCAAATGCCTTTCCCAAGACTCAACTCAAATATCTTATTTACCTAGCAGAGGAGACAGAGGTAGAGGTTAAAAGCCTGGACTACCAGGACTCACCTCCCATTTCTGCCCCTTAACACATTTATGCCTAGTGTTCCATTATTGGAATGCTAAGCTTGGGGGAGTTAATTATATCCTACTGCTCAAGGTCATCGCCAAGGTATTTTTCACAAAAAAGTTTTACAACCTCCAGTCTAAATGGGTTAATGAGTTTTTAAAAACTTTGGTCAGGTGATTTGACCTCTCCAGCTTTCAGCTTTCTATGTACAAACTTGGGGATAATTGTTGAAGTTTTAATAAACATGGTGGAAGATATAAAGCGCTTGAAATTTCAACGTATAAAAAAATACCCAGGCTGAGGCAGGAGAATTGCTTGAAACCGGAAAACGGAAGTTGCAGTGAGCCAGGATCACGCCATTGCACTCCAGCCTGGCGATAGAGCGAGACTCTGTCTCAAAAAAAAAAGAAAAAGGAAAAGAAAAAAATCTTCAACAAAATGTTAACTATTATTCAGGAAAATATTTGCCACCCACTCTTTAATGGGAATAATAATAATATAACCATAAGATACTTAATGAGCTAATGCACATGACGGGCTTCAAGGAGGGTCTGGTCATGAAAAGTGGGGAGCAAATGTTCACTACTGTGATTATGTGCAGCATTCTCTGAATTCTTCCAGATGAAATCATTCTTTCCTCCAGACTGCTTGTAACAGATCTGTGTATATATATGTCCCTACTGGAATATTGGGGTATTAGTCTGTTCTCATGCTTCTAATAAAGATATACTGGAGACTGGGTAATTTATAAAGGAAAGAAGTTTAATGGACTCACAGTTCCTCATGGCTGGGGACGCCTCGCCATCACGGCAGAAGGTGAATGAGAAGCAAAGTCATATCTTACATGATGGCAGGCAGGAGAGCGTGTGTAGGGGAACTCCCCTTTATAAAACCATCATATCTCATGAGACTTATTCACTATCACGAGAACAGCACATGGAGACCTGCCCCCATGATTCAGTTACCTCCCAGCAGGTCCCTCCCATGACACATGGGAATTGTGGAAGCTAAAATTCAAGATGAGATTTGGATGGAGACACAGCCAAAGCATGTAAGGGTGTATGAGATTTCCACTGACAGGATCTTGCACACAGCATGACGCTTACTAGGCAGGCAGTCAATGTCGAACTGATGAGTGCACTAATGGGCATGCACATGAATCAGCTGGCACTGCTGTCTCCTGGCAGTTTGAACCTGCTTCTATTAATACTCCATCCATTTATTTGGATATGCAATGAGTTGCTTACTTGACTCTCTCTCCTACAATCCTGGAAGATGGAGACTCTTGAATTTTCCGAAGATCTCAGCATCCTGCTCTGCATGTTGCAAGCCCTCGGTGAGCACTTCTTGCTGATGATGTCTCTGTGACCAGCAGAGACCTGCTTGCCTGTGGTCACTTCTCACACTTGGATTCAACCCTTCTCTCCCAGCTTTGCTTCCTCCTATAGTGACTGGCTTAGGTGCACACAGAAGTTTCTAGTTTAATTGGCAGTTTTTTAAATCAGTTTTATGGTTTGAATAAATGATGTGAGTTGTTTTTTGTTGTTTTTTTGTTTTTTTAGTATTGCTGCCTGTATCTGCCCCAATGCCAGTTGGAGGATGAGAGTTCCAAGCCACCTGCCATGTCCCAATTCTTGTGCCAGGGAATAGTTTTTCTAGACGCCAAAGCAGTAGGTGGTGGTTCTTTTCAGTTCAAATACAATGTTTAACTAATATTTATTGAGCACCGACTAGATGTATCTAGTCCTGTCTAACATATTTTCTAGTCTGCTGCAAGCTATCCCTGAGGTTAGCTAGAAGAGAGTAGAAAAAGAGTGGGACGGGGAACTCATACAAATTATGTGCTCTACTTATGTGTCAGAAATGCTGTGAGATGCTTTTCCAAGAGTCAGGTTAAATGTGCTTTTACATTTGGATCCTGTTTGCTGGGGTTCTTTAGCTATAAGCATCGGAAACTTAAACTCTTTAACTTAAACACAAGAAAACCAAAAGTAAGAGAAAGGAAAGCTGCTGGAAAAATCAAAAGGAAAAGCTGACCAGTCAGTGGGATTTCAGAGAGGACAGGAATCAGGGCAATACCAGGGATTTAGAAGCATTTATTTAATTATTAATTCGATAAATATATTTTTATTACCTACTATGTGCTAGGCAAATGTCTTCTTCAATAAGAGGCCCAAACAGGTACCTACCCTCTCCTATAGGAGTGAGAGAGGGAGAAAACAAAGCAACAGTGGAGCATAGAGATTTCACATGGCAAAAGCAGCAGTAAAAGACAATACAGCAGGCTGGGCATGGTGGCTCATGCCTGTAATCCCAGCACTTTGGGAAGCTGACGAGACCAGCCTGGCCAACATGGTGAAATCCCTCTGCACTAAAAATACAAAAATTAGCCAGCCATGGTGGTGCATCTGTAATCCCAGCTACTCAGGAAGCTGAGGCAAGAAAATCACTTGAACCTGGGAGGTGGAGATTGTAGTGAGCTGAGATCGCACCATTGTACTCCAGCCTGAGCGACATGAGTAAAACTTCATCTCAAAAAAAAAGAAAAAAAAAAAAAAGAAAGAAAACAAAAAGAAAAGGAAAACAATATAGCAAAGAAAGTTGAAAGAAAGTAATAAGGCAGGTAGATGGAGCTATTTAACATGGTATTGTCAGGAAAGTTCTTTCCGAGAACATGACTTTTGAGCAAAGATGGGAATACAGTGGTAAAGGAAACCAGTAAGTGTCTGGAAGAAAAACATTCTGGCTAGAGAGTCTGACAATAGCAAAGGCATCAGAGGCAGAAATGAACCTAAGAAGTCCCAGAGGTCCTGTGTTGCTGGGCTAGGTGGGAATAGACAGTAGACCGATTGTTATCAATTTTTGTGTTGCTTAGCTCAGATGAACATCCCTGGAAAGTGCAATGTTATTGACTTATTTTGGGTCGTGTGTCCATACCTTGGCCAGGAGAGATAGAGACATTAGGAGTCACAGTCCTAACCAGTTTGCATGCTAGAGGAGCAGGAAAGTTTGTAGAGGAAAGCGTAGTCTCTGATTCTATTACTAGAAGAAAGACTATTGTATGGAAAGGTCACTATCCAAACCTCTTACAGAGAGTCAAATGCTTTTGAATTCTCCTTTCCAATTTAATACTATAAATTATTACTGAGCATCTACTATGCCCAAAACACTGGATTTGTGTGTGGGACACACAAAAGTGAAGATCCAGTTCCTGGATGATCAGGAAATAGTGAGGCAAGTTTTAACATCGATGCAAAGAAGATAGAAGGAGAGGAAATTTGTCAAGAAGGCTCTTGGAGGGAGAGGTTTGCAAGCAGGAAGGTATGAAATATTCCAGATATTGTGCCTTGCTTGTTAGTTCTTAATACTCACTCTAGTAAAATACCCATCTTTTTTTTTTTATTAAATCATGCAGAGATTCTTGCAGTGCTGGGCTGCTCTGATATTCCCTAAGAACAAATTGAAAAACGACATGTAAAAACTCAGTAAAATTTCAGTATTTTGTCCTTTCCAGGGGACAAGGAGAAGTCAAATTGCAGGAAGACCAAACTGAAGAAAATTTTAAAAATGGCTAATATCCAGAACTACAAAGAACTAGATTTACAAGAAAAAAACAAACCCATTCAAAAGTGGGCAAAGGAGATGAATAGACACTTATCAAATGAAGAGATTTATGCTGCCAACAAACATATGAAAAAATGCTCATCATCATTGGTCATTAGAGAAATGCAAATTAAAACCACATTGAGATACCATCTCACACCAGTTAGAATGGTGATCATTAAAAAAATCTGGAGACAACAGATGCTGGAGAGGATGTGGAGAAAAAGGAACAATTTTACACTGTTGGTGGGAGTGTAAATTAGTTCAACCATTGTGGAAAACAGTGTGGCAATTCCTCAATATGAAAATCCATATTACCCAGCAATGCCATTACTGGGTATATACCCAAAGGATTATAAATCATTCTGTTATCATTGCGGCACTGTTTACAATAGCAAAGACCTGGAACCAACACAAATGCCCATCAGTGATGGACTGGACAGGGAAAATGTGACAAAGTAAGACTAGTATAGAGACTGTAAAGAAAGATGGTGAAAGTAGTTTAGAAATTCCAAACAGGTAAATGCAGATTTAACTATGAGTTATTAAAGCCCAGGAATTGCATATCATAAAATTTTACTGGAAGTAGCTTTCTTAAGAGCATGAATTAGTTTAGGGACAATAAATTAAAGAAGAATGAGAAAGACAGGTGTTTTATCCTAAATAAATAAAAGGCAGATGAAACATTAATGAAAACCATTCCAACAAATGCATTCTCTAAAAATTACTTCATCAACTAACAAATATCATTTCATCAGTTAACAAACATTCTGTGCTTGTCATTAAATGTTTGTCATAAATATTCCATTTTGACAATGCTTACTCCATAAAACCTGAGTATAATTTAATACGTCTATGAAATTTAATTAGCAATCATGCCAAAGTGTATCTCATGTTCAGTGAATTGATATAATGTCAAATATACTTTCTCAGGTTTAATCCTCCACAAATCTCTGTGCTGGATTTCAGCATTTATTGCTTTTACAATAAGTGTAGTTTTCTAAAAAAAAAAAAAAAAAAAAAAAAAGACTTCTTTTTCTTCAATCTGACTAATTCTCCTTTGCCATGTTGAATCTATTAATGAGCCCATCAAAGATATTCTTCATTTCTGTACAGCGTTTTTGATTTCTAGCATTTCTTTTCAGTTCTTTCTTAGAGTTTCCGTTTCTCTGCTTATGTTACTCATCTGTTCTTGGAATTTCTGTCTCTGCTTATATCACTCATCTGTTCTTGCATGTTGTCTACTTTTTCTAGTACAGCTTTTGGCATATTAGTTGTAGTTGTTTTAAATTCCCAGTCTGACGGTTTCAACATCTCCTCCATATCTGAGTCTTGTCCTAATGCTTGCTCTCTTTCTTCAAACTGTTTTCTTTTTGTCTTTTAGTATGCCTTGTAATATTTTTATTGAAAGCTGAATGTGATGTATTGGGTAAAAGGAACCGAGGCAAATGGTCCTTTAACCTGAGATTTTATGTTTATTATGCTAAGGGGTAGGCTATCTTTACTGTTTCCTTTAGCTGTAAGGATTAAAGGCTAAAATTTCTTTTCATGTTCTTTATTTTTATCTCCTGTGTTGTCTTTGGGTTTCCTTAGAAACGTCTTAAATAAGGTGTGAGCCATGCAGCTCTTTCCATTATTTTCCCCTTACCACTGGTTGCAGTGGTGTTTTCTTCTCCTGGGCTTCTGTTTCAGTAATTTGTGATTCTCTGTATTTGCCTGTCTAGCTCTTCGAGTTTTGGTACAGTAGTTTTCCTTGTGACTTCAGTTCTCTGCTAGACATTAAAAGACTTGTTGATTTTTAGTTGTTGTGAGGATGAAACATGACTTCCAAGCTCCTGACATGCTGAGCTGCAAACCAGAAGTCTAGGAAGTCTCCCTATTTGGAAGAGTCAAAAAATATTTATACGTCATTATATAATTTCTACACTCTGTGGTCAATGTCATCCTCACCTCTCTGGGTCAGTCCTAAATCATAGATCTTGAGACATGGGATCTTGACATACCTTAAAATGAAACAAACTATTAAGTATCTTATGAATTAATCTACTTTCATCTTATTTTTTAACATAAATGTGTCAGGA
Organism: Cacajao melanocephalus; assembly: GCA_963573385.1. Taxonomy (NCBI): domain Eukaryota; kingdom Metazoa; phylum Chordata; class Mammalia; order Primates; family Pitheciidae; genus Cacajao; species Cacajao melanocephalus. The sequence goes on from CAUYLG010027976.1 coordinate 14,465, forward strand.
TCCAGGATGACATGATTTTCTGAAGTCATCTTATGCTAGAGTACCATCAGTTAATCATGCCTACCCCTAAGGGAGTTCCAGAGTGTACCTTGCTGGGGAGGCAGAGCAGGTGTTCCATTTTTAACAGTGTCACATCTTAATGCCAGACTGGTAAGAAGTTTTAGAAAATAACTATTCACAGTTTGCCAGCCTAATTTGTGTCTGGCCATTTGGTGGTATTCTTTACATGTAATATGTCATTTTTTTCCATAATTACCCCAGGAGATGGGTGTTATAGTCTATCTTTGTTTACAGATGAGAAAAGTGAGGGTCAGAGAGGTGAAGTGAATTTCCCGTTTACATTGCCAGTGAGTGATATCTTACATTTTTTTTTTGGTACTGTTTGCTAAAGCTGTGTGTAGTTCACACTTGCAGCTCATCTCAGTCCAGACTAGCCACATTGCAAGTGCCCATTAACTCATGTGGCTAGTGCCTACCATATTGGATAGCACAGGTCTAATAGGTGTGCAACACATGGGGCCAGCAAGTACATGATTCAGCAACAAATGCCAGGTTTGTGTTTCAGATATGGCTACATTTTAATGAAAGCTAACACAGAGAGTTGACTGCATGACAGACACTGTTCTCAGCACTTTGTTTTAATTCATGAGGAGCCCATGAGTAATTTACTTTTGCTACCCTCATATTGTTGATGAATAAACTGAGGAACCAAGAAGGTGTATAAATGACCTATAGGTAGGCAGCCAGGGACTCAAAGCTGAGATTCAAATATAGACAGTTTGGCTACACGGTCTGTTTTTCCACCACCTTGCTGTTCTCCTTCCGTGATAATAGTTGGGCTTCCACATTTTTGCTGTGTCATTTTTAAGTTCCTAGCAGAATGTTTGTACACCTGGCTGGAGTGAAAGACGGTAAATTAATTTTCATTTGATATTGAAATCGCCAACTGTGTTTTTATCTGGATTTCTTTTAATCTCCCATTGATCCGTGCCTTTAAACCTGGGAATGGAATTTTGAATAAGCAGGGCCCACTGATGAACACGGAGTGAGGTCTGGCATATACTTTAGCCACACCAACAAGAAGTCAAAATGCCCTGGGGGGGCAATTAGTGCTCTTACCTCTTTGTGTGCTCTCAATAAGTCTGGTTATCTCAGAGCTCAAACTACTTCTAGGAGATAATTAGGGGCTGCTGAAAGCTGCATTAACTCTGCCAGGCCACAGGGGCATTGTACATCACTGCTTCTCAAAGAGACTCAACCACTTTCAGCAAGTTGCAACATCTCAACCCTAATCCCCAGAAGGGTTGAACATGGATAGCTTGAATTATTACATTCTCATTTGGAGGTTTTGAATCTCTTTTAAGAGGCTGATATCATTTCTGTGTTTTAAATGCAACTTTAGCAATGTGAGGAGTTAATACCACACATCCAGTGAAGCCTGGTTAAAAGATGAGGACATTGTTTAAAGCCTGGGAAAGAGAATCATTGACATTTTTGATTCATGACTGTTCTATATTATAGTAAGCTTCTCACTCCATCTATCTCATCCAAACTGTAAAATTTTGCTGGAGCTGAATAGTAGTTGCTTATAAAACCCTTTTTAAGTATCCCACCTTTATCATGCATTAATTCTAATCCTACAATAACTGTGTTACAATGATCATAGTAGCAAACATATAGTAAAGAGTAAGAATGTAGCAGTATGATTCTGAGTGCCTCATGTATATTTGCCCATTGAAAACCCCAACAATGGACAAGATAGGAACTCCCATAATCTTTTTCTTATAGACTGGGTAAATCCAAGAGTAAAGATAACGAATGATGTCCTACACTCTCAAGCTGTGCCTCCAACGTCAAATCTAGGAGTCTGCTCAGGGATTTGCTCTGTTTCTCCCTACATGACATGGCTTTTATATGAATTATAATGATAACTCTTCATATACTTTAGAGCAAAAAGTTAAAGCACAGAGAGATGAAGTAACTTGCCTGAAGTCATCTAGTTTGTGAATTTGGGCAGGAAATTGAAGCAAATCTAACTCTCAAGCCACATTTTCTTCTAAGCTGCAAGGGAAGAAAATAATCCTTTCCACTAGGGGGGAAGCTTAGAGTACACAAATCCCAGTAATGTTTGGCTGTGAAAACATTGTTTTTTCCATTTAAGGAAAATATGTATTTTACATAGTCCCAGCACTTTGGGAGGCTCAGACGGGCAGATCACCTGAGGTCGGAAGTTCAAGACCACCCTGACCAACATGGAGAAATGCCATCTCTACTAAAAACAGAGAACTAGCTGGATGTGGTAGGGCATGCCTGTAATCCCAGCTACTTGGGAGGCAGGAAAATCACTTGAACCTCAGAGGTGGAGGTTGTGCCATTGCACTCCAGCCTGGGAAACAAGAATGAAACTCCCTCTCAAAAAAAAAAAAATTATATGCTTTATGTAATCTCAATAATTTTTGGACTACTCATATCTTCCACCAATTAATACATTCATTTTCTCTTTATAAGAATATCTTGATGTTAAAAAATATCAAAAATACAAAGGAGCTCAAAGAAAAATTAATGAATGCTTATATAACTACCTCCCAAAATGACAGTATTAATATTTTACATACATTTAAAGTCCTTTTTATATTAGTTTTAATATTTCAGGTAAGGTTAAATTCCCATTTCTTTTTCATGCACAGATATTTTTCTGTCTTCAGAGGCAATCCCACAAAACAGTGGAAAAACCACATCGTATACTTACATGAATTTATATAACTTGTATTCCCATGTATTTTAAGTTCATATAAATGATTTCATACTTTATATCATTCTCTAACTTTATTTCACTCAACATAGTTTTTGAGATCTACCTATATGAATGCATAAAGATTAAGCCTTTTCTGTTTAACATCCTTACAGAGTTTTTTCATATCAGTATACCACATTTGATTTATTCATTCTGCTATTAATGACTCTTGAGTTTGTTTCTAAGGGTTCACTCTAACTCATAGTATAACACTTTGGTTCTTTGTAAGTACCTGTATTCGTTTGCTAATTACAAAATATTTTGCTTTTACAAAATACCATGAACTGCATGGCTTGAATAACTGTTCCAGAGGCTGGAAGTCCAAGATCAAGTTATCAGTGGATTGTGTTTCTGCTGAGGCCTCTATCCTTGATTTGCAGAAGGTTATCTTCTCACTGTAGCCTCACAAACCCTTTCCCCTATGCACAAGCGTCCTCGATGTCTCTTCCTTTTCTTATAAAGACACCAGTCCTATTGCATTACAGCCTACTCTTATGACCTCATTTAATCTTAAGCTTTTCTTTAAAGGTCCTGTTTCCAGATACAGGCATATGGGGGGTTAGGACTTTAAGGTAAAAATCTTGAAGGACACAATTCAGTTTGTAACAGTTTGTAACCTTCAGTCTAAACTGAAGGTTAAGAGCAAGGGCTCTGGCATCGGGCATTGGTCTGACTCACCACGTGCCAGCCATGGGGCTTTAGCAAGCAGCTCAACATTGCAGCAGCTCAGCAGCAATAATAGCCATCTATCTTACAGGGTTGTTGTAATTATTAGGGGAGCTACATATAAAGAACCACAACTGTGCCTCAATCAACATGAGCTATTGTTAGATATCCTTGTATATATTAACAAGAGTCTATCTAGGTAGGTACTTTGGCTAGTTTAGGTGGCTCGTGCCTGTAATTCCAGGACTTTGGGAGACTGAGGTCAGAGAATCGCTTGAGGCCAGGAATTCATAGCTAACCTGGTAAACAAAGTGAGACCTTATTTCTACCACAAGTTTTTAAAAAAATTAGCTGGTCAAGGTGGTAGGCATCTGTTATCTTATTTGGGAGGCTGAGGCAGGAGGATCGCATGAACCCGGGAGTCGGAGGCTGCAGTGTGCTATGATTGTGCCACTGCACCTCAGCCTGGGTGACAGAGCAAGACCCTACCTAGACTGAATGAATGAATGAAATGTACCTGGGCATGGAATTTCCAAGGCATAGGGACACATTAACAATTTTTGTATCTACTGCCAAACTTCTTTCCCTGGTGGTTACACCAATGAACACTATCACTGGTCAAGTACAGGAATTCATTTTTCCATACTTCAGCATTTCCATGCATCTGATGTTTGGGAAAAAAAGTATGTCATTAATGTACTTTTCGCATATATATTTCTTTCAGAGGATCTACAAACCATAAGGAAAAAAGTGCACGTATGCTTCTGTACATGTCTAATAACCACCCTCATAGTATAGTCCAAAACAAACAAAAAAATATATATAATAATGCAAACTAAAACTCTCTTTGGCTAGAGTTGGATTTGAAAGCAAAAAGCCAGCTTCTAGAGTGAAGTACCCATTTAGCTCTGACAATTTTCCTATGGCTGAAGCATTAGTTCCCAAGTTTCATTTTGCTCAGTAATCATCTGAAGCACTTAATAGTGCTGATTTCTGGACTGTGCAGTCAGAGATTCGAATTTAACCCTGATGTGAGCACGAGAATCTGAATTTGTAACAAGCACCCCTTGTGATCCATCTTAGATATGTAACCTACACTTTGAGGGACACAGCTTTAAAAATAAAATGTTCTCTGGACATATTTCTAAGTGGTAGCCAGCGATTTGAACACTTACTTGTATCTTAACCTAAATAAACATCCATCCTGCAAGTAAATGCTGTCATAGGCTTTGGAAATGAATCTTCCCAAGCCGCGTGTTTCCTGTGTTTAATGTGGAAGCCATTGACTGGGGAATAATTTCCAAAGTCCTGTCCAGTTCCTATGTTTTACGTTCTGTTTCTGTTACATTTCTGTCATCACTCCCATTCACTGCCAGTCCCGAGCAAGGACATGCGACTCAAGTACTGCAGGTCATTTAGCAACAATAGTGAATTGATCTCAGAAACTTGGAACTGAGGGAAATCAGGCTGCTCGCTTAAAGTTACATTTATAATTTAATCTTATAATTTAACATAACAGATAAGATCATTACATTTGTCAGTGTCTTATTAGAAGGTGGAAAATCTCCCAGATAAAAATCTGGACCCACAGGATCTAAATGTAATTGATGTTTAACTAGTATGAAATAAAGCTGTTGGGTAAAAACATATCTGGAGGAAATAATACGAGAACTAAGAATGCATTAGAGAACATGGAATCAGCATATCAAAGACAGCCCGAAGAACCGGCATGCCTCCAGTCCCTGTCCAAAGAGGAGATTGTCCTAATTTCAGCTCTCATTTATTCCCATGATAAAGGGGATGCATTAATCAAAACAAAGATGGGATGCCATTTTAATGTTAATTTTATTTTGTTTATAGTACTATTTTTAGCCAATTGATTGGAAAAGAAAATAGATTACGTCTGGTGCTTGGGAATTTATTCACCATCATACACTGCTAGCAAGATTGTAAATTGACACAAACTTTCTGAAAAGCAATTGGTCCATATTATCAAAAGCATCAAATATGGGTATTCCCATAGATTATTTTTAAGAATCTATCTAAGGAAATAACTAACCCATGCATTTTTTTTCTATGAGGATATCTATTGCATTGTTTGTATTACTATAAATATATAATAAGGAAATCAATTATGTACATTTTGATATACCACAAAAATGAAGTCTTAGTCTGAAATGACTCTAAGAATTATAAATGTTATTTTCACATGGAAAGCTAGAAACTATATTTTCAAGTAAAACAATCACTTTACAGTGCAGTAACAGTGCAGTAAAAGTTAGTAAACTAACTTGTAGTTTAGAAAACATATATCCATTCTCTTAGGAAAAGAGTGAAGATAATACGTATCTACATAAAAAAATTCTTGGTTGGGCACAGTGAGTCACATCTGTAATCCTAGCACTTTGGGAGGCTAAGGCAGATGGATCACCTGAGGTCAGGAGTTTGAGACCAGCCTGGCCATCATGATGAAACCAGCACCTCCCTGTGTGGTCAGGTCCCAGCTGCCAGGCTCCCTCCTCAGCTCCTGGCTTGGCTGATGGAATCACAGCTAGAGTTTAAGCTAACCTAGGGTTGAGGACCGTGGTTGCACACGGAAGCATGCAGGCTTGCAGGTCTGTGCTTGTGGGTGGTACACAGTGTGCTCCTCATCCAAAATCCATTTGAATCCTACAAAATTGACAATTCTACCAAGATAATGCTACTGATATGCCACTGGCCTCTCAGATGGTCTGTTCTCTCTCTCCCTCCCTCTCTCTCTCCCTCTCTCTCTCTCTCTCGTTTGTCTCTCTGTTTCTTTCTCACTCCACTTCTCTCTAGTCAGTAAGTCTAATGAAATAGCCTTGTGAAATGTTGTGATTATTTCTAATACAGGGGTGTCTAATCTTTTGACTTCCCTGGGCTACATTGGGAGAGGAATTGTCTTGGGCCACACATAAAATACACTTTCACTAACGATAGCTGATGACCTAAAAAAAATAAAAAATAGGTCAGTACGTAAATCTCATGTTTTAAGAAAGTTTGTGAATTTGTGTTGGGCTGCATTCAAAGCCGTCCGGGGCTGCATGCAGCCCATGGGCAGCAGGTTGGGCAAGCTAAATCTAATACCATGAAAATGTGTTTATTTTCTGGCTATTTCTGCCTGGTAGGAAGACTTAGAAGAGATGGAAACATTTTGTTAAAATGTATCTTGATGCACTTCCTTGCTTGATGATTGGCTGAGATCTTGCTTTTCATAAAGACTTGATATTTCATCGAATGGCAGTGGATCAGGCTTAAGAGTGATAAGTCTCTAATCTTTTAGTCATTATCCACACTGATCAGATTAAATAATCACTATAATAGCTCTGCAAACAGATGGTAGTGAGTGATTTTGGTGGTGGTAGAAGGAATGAATAAATTGGAACAAACCTTGTATCTTAACAGATTAGATTCACCTAAAACCCCATTGTATATTGAGGTTCTAAGTCATTTTAAAAAATTCTCTGTGCACAGTTGCATTTCCCAATACTTTCATAAAGGACTTGTATATATACATTTTTAGAAGAAAATTAAAACCAGTAAATGCTATTAAGTGAAAGAGGATGCACAATTTTCAACATTCCACATGCTTTAAAACCTGGTGAGGCTCATTGATTTCTAACCTCCACTAATAATTTTATTTATGAGGATGGGAATGCTTTGCTGCTCCAAGTTAGAAAAAAATAGATAATTAATCCCTGACACAGCATTTCATTTACTGATGAAATCCTCAAGGGCTTCTGATTTACTCAGTCATTTTGCCCAGTGCTGGACAAAGATTAGTAGGGTGAGTCAGTCAGTCTAGGTCTCCCATTTGATAGCTGGGAAGGAAATATTTTCTCTTATAGGAGAAAAGCACCCTAAGCAAACCTTTAAGAGATTTGGGAGATTATATTCCTTTGCAGACTGTGGAGTTTTAAGTGCTTCTTCAGCATTTATAAAGCCTCATTGCTTGAGAAGGGGTTCATTTCCCTGGATTTCTTTAGGCTTCCCCCCATCCCACTTTGCTTCATAATCCTGAAATGCAGCTAGTGGAATTTTATTAGCAATTGAAACAATGTCAGGTTCAAGAGAGAAGGCTTCTATTTGCACCTCCAGTCTAAAACGCCCTCATTAGGGATAAAAGTCCAGAGTTCCTCTTCTATTTCATAATACTTCTAGGAAAACTCCTTTGTCCTCACCATCCATCATTTTGTAGTTAAAAGTCTCAACTCAGTCTTATCTCCAGCTTTGCCACTGGTGTTTGACATATTTCAGCAGGTTGTCAAAATAATCCAACCTCAGGAATAATTAAGCTACCAAAATTAAGTTGGATTTAAAAATTTTTCATGGATACTGATCACTCACCCAAGACTTCCTTAGACTCCCCTCCTGTGTAGATCCCTTCTTCTCCTACGTGGGGAGAGCACAAGCATCTCTTTACAGGAAGCACACTGAGTTTATATAAAAACAAACTCTGAATTTGAGCATCATTAGGAGAAAGAAGTCTTTGGGCTGACTTCCTTTCAGCTCGTGTTAATCCATCAGGCTTCCCTAATGATCTGCATTTTCTTTCCAAACAAAACCTCAGTTGTGAAATAATATGTAGATTTAAAACTTCCATGAGTGGCTCAAGCTCAGATATAACCAAGTCAATGCACATTTGTGTCTTTCCACAAGGTCAGACTTCTATGGATGCTACTTTAATCATGAAAACTGTGAGTTCCCAAGGAGGCCTGTCTCCTTACTATTAGCCATTCACTCAGTAGTCAGGGTTGTGGGCATACATGCTCAAGCCACTCCACAGATCAGTCATATTGCAAACAGTATGTAATAGTATATTTAATCAATACATACGTAATATAGATCAAACATCTCATATCAAACAAACATTTATCAAAAAAAAAGGGGAATATGAAATAGGGGTTAATGTAACACTCTAAGGAAAGTAACATAGACAAGGGGTGTGTCCTGGCTTAATCCAGATGGACATTAATATCTTGCAAAGAAAAGTCTTTGATTTGGGCAGAGCCTTTGATGGCAGATGCTGCGTGCTGATCACCAGTAGCAGCAAGACAGGGTTTGTCAAGATGGCCGTGTATAGCCGGTAAAGTCTTGCTCATTTTATGGCCCTGGAGTCGTCTGGCAAGGATTGATAGTAAATGGTTATACCCTTAACTGGTTGGCTGTTGTCTCTATGGATTAGGTGAGCACCTGGACCCGTTGGCTTGATACCTTTTAAAATGTAAGATGGAGTCTTTTTCTAAGATGGAGTCACTTATGTCAAGGGTATGCAAAAACAATGGACTCAAGAAAAAGAAAGGACCATCTAAGATTTCAGATTGCTTAGTTTTAACCCCAGAATGATAAAGTAATAAGAATGGGAGGTATAGTGAGGTATTAGGATGCTATTTTCCTAGAAAACTACTGAATACACTATCTAGTCTCAGAAATGTTTGGCTTCCCTTGGGAAGGTGCTCAAATTTTCTCACTTACCCTAGAGTGTATCTCAGGTATGGTTGCAGACAGAAAAGATTTCTTGTTCCTCATACCCACTTGAGGAATCCCAAAGCCAGTCTGATTCCAAAGGGTACAGAGGGTCACAAACACATGTAATAACAGATAATCCTATTAGAACAATCTGAAATGCTAAGGGCAGGAGCTTGCTAAGTGTGCACTCCAAACAATAGAATCATACATTTCAGTGTTGGAAATACATAAAACCTATTGTTTTCATTGTGTTTGATGTTCTAAGCACTTAACATGTTTAATAACCCTTAGGTTTGATTATAGCTGGTTTAGATTCTTGATTTTAAGGATGAGAATACGGAAGTGAAGACATTCTGTAACTTGGCTAAGGTCACTCAAGGAGTTAGGGGCAGAGGTTGAACTAGAATCTAGGTTCTCCAGTTTCAGGAAACTAGCAGATGCTTTTACTACACAATGCATTGATCACATTTTGAGCTACCATCTCTAATTCAAAAGTCCACTATAACAGGGAGACATTTGCAATCAATCAAAACTAAGTGACATTATTTAGTTACTTGTTTTACATAGGTATGGTACTTCCCAGAGGCAAGATGTACCCTTACCTAATAAAAAGAGTGCAGTAAACTAGGTTGACAACTTCAGGTTAATGCTTTTCAGTGTTTTTCTCCTATTATCTCCACATTACTCAGTTTAGCCAAACTAACTCCACTACTTTATGATTTCTAAGCTTATTAATCATGCCATTCAAAGCTTTTGGCTAAACTATGTATTGCTTTCTTTTTTAAAAATCTCAGCTATATGGATTCTACAACATAGTTATTTTTATGTCTGCTTGCATTTATCTCATAAAACTTCTTGAAACTCTTTCAGACTATAAACTATGGCTTGTAATAAATGTCTAAGAAAGTGGCACATACAAGCACATTTATTTTAGGTATGCTGTTGCTGTTCTGCATAAGGTATTGCTGAAAAAGAAGTAACAAGCCATTTGGTTCTAGTAGCAAGAAAGAGCTCTAAATATTAACTGTTTTACATAGTCATGATTTGGGGTTTATGTTATTATTTTTAGTCTCACAACCTGATATCTAGCAGTTATATACTTTTATGCAAAATAATAAGATGGCTTTTTACAGGAAAGGTCCAGACTGTACTTGTCAAGTTTGTATTTTACAGCAGCTTTGTGTAGTAGAGAGGCCTGACTCAGGCTTGATTATAACTGAATGAATAATGTGGGTTAAAAATTAGGTCTATAATTGAATGACTAGATGACTTCTTGAACTTTATTTGGTGTTTTGGAAACAATGTTTGGGAAATGAGGTAGCCTCAACAATTAAAATTATAATTCATAAACGTGAAAATGATGTAAGACATATAAGAAGTTGCTCTGATAATTTTGTCAAAACAACTGCCCTCTAACTAGTTATTATAGAGCTAAAAAAGTAAATCAATGGGATACTAATATAAAAACAAAAGGCAAAAGATATGATTAAATAATGTAGTCATCAAACATCAGTGAAAAAGCAAAGGATTATGAAACAAATAATACCCAGTTAGCTAAATGTTTAGATCTGCTTTTCAGTATGCACTAAAGTAAACTTCTACATCATGAAAAAATGAAATATATTAATAATAATTCATATATAAAAATTAAGCACAAATGTTCATGAGTATTTTATGTCTAAATGGGGACAGGATGGGGACAAATTAATCAACAGAATACTATAAAACATTGATGAAAGAAATTGAAGATGACACAAATAAAAAGAAATATATCCCATGTTCATGGATTGGAAGAATTATTTTTAGAATATCCAAACTAACCCAAGCAATCTACAGACTCAGTGCGTCAAAATTTCAAATATCAAAATATCAATGCCATTTTTCACAGAAATAGAAAATAACTCTAACATTCACATGGAACCACAAAAGGCTTCAAATAGCCAAAGGAATCTTGAAAGAACAAATAAAGTACTGCTTGATCTCACTTCTGTGTGAAATCTAAAATAGTGAAACTCATAGAAGCAGAGACTAGAATGGTTGTTGTCAAGGTCTAGGAAAGGAAGAAATGAGGGGATGATGGTCAAAAGGTACAAAGTTTGGGTGACATAAGTTCTGGAGATCTACCTCAGAAGGGGTCCCCAACCACCAGACCACAAACTGGTACCAGTCCAAGGCCTGTTAGGAACCGGTGCCACATAGCAGGAGGTGAGGATTACCACCTGAGCTTCTGCCTCCTGTCAGATCAGTGGCAGCATTAGATTCTCGTAGGGATGCAAACCTTATTGAAAACTGCCCATGACAGGTATCAAGGTTGCACATTCCTTATGAGAGTCTAATACCTGATGATCTAAAGTGGAACAGTTTCATCCTGAAACCATTCCTCTGACCCCTGACCCCACGGTATCCTGGTCTGTGAAAAAAAACTGCCTTCCACAATACTGGTCCCTGGTGACAAAAAGTTTGGGGATTGCTGTATGACACAACATAGTTTCCAGAGCTAACAATACTGTATTGTATACTTAAAATTTGCTGAGAGGGTAGGCCAGATCTTAAACGTTTTCAGCACACACACACAATAATAATAATAAAGGGGGCAGGAGGGAACTTTGGGAGATGATGGATGGGTCGAAGATCCTGAAGGGGTGATGGTTTCATGAGTGTGTACTTATCCCCAAACTTATCAGATTATATACATTAAATATGTATAGCTTTTTAATGTCAACCAGATTTCAGTAAGTCATTTAAAAATAAAGTCAATCAATAAAATCACAAATGAAATGATAATGATTGCAGTATACAAAATATATACACTAGTCATTAAATTATTATTAGCTTTAATGAGCTAATAATTATTCAGTGCTAAATGTCAGGTAATTTTTCTGAATGTATTACATAAATGCATAATTAACCCTTTTAAATCTCACAACAACCTTATGAAATAGAGTTACTATCTTTTTTTTTTTTTTACAGATGAGCAGCTGAGGCACAGGAAATTAAATCACTTCTTCAAAGAAATATGATTAGATATTGATGAACAAAAGATCTTAATTTTAATACATCTAAATTCATCATTTTTTTCTACTGTACCTAATGCTTTTTGAGTCTTGCTTGCAAAACCATTATCCTCCTCAGAGTCAGTGGGATATTTGCCAATAGAACTAAATGTTTCCAAAGGTCTTGTACTTATCTCTTAAGTCCTAATCCATCTGGAATTGACTTTTGTTTTTTTGAGAGAAATAGAATCCTATTTCATTAAAAAATATTATTTATCTAGTTCTATTTTGTGAAAATTCTTTTTCCCATGGCTGTGCTTTTCACTGCTGTGACTTAACTTTTATATATTAATGGGTTTATTTCTGGGCAGCCTATTTAATTGGTTAACGTGCCTTTCTCTGCAATACGCCCACATTATTTTAATCACTTGAGCTTCAAAATGAGTCCTGAGCTGGGACGTATCTTTCTTATCCACTTCTTCTAAAATGTTTAGACTCATCTTTGCTCCTTACTCTTCCATCTACATTTTAGAAAAATTTTCTTCAGTGCCAAGAAAAACTCTTGACTTCTATTGAATTGCTCTGAAACTATAAAGAGGTTTTCAGCAAACAGATACCTTTTTAATAAATATTCCTTTCACCCACCAGGTTAGCAAATATTTTTAAAATTAGAAGACTGAATGGAGAGGGTGGAGAGGGAAATTGTCTAATACATTGCTTGTGAGAGTTTAAATCAGTATAATTTTTCTGAAAAGCGATTTGACAAGTGTATATGAAGAACATTAAAGATAAAATGTTTTCAACAATTTTAATTCAGTATTTTGAATTTTGCAAATCTGTATACCATAAGGAAAACATTTAAGTATTTGTCATGGTTTTATGCCTAAAGATGTTTAACATAAGACTGTGAATCTTACCATAAGATTGTTACCATAAGATTGCTAATAAGTGAGACAATTACTACTAATCTGACTGTCTAACAATGGGTTGCAACAATTAATGAATTCTGATGCATCCATATATGGGACAATAAGTAGTGTTTTTGAAATATTTTTAATGGTATGAGAAAACACATGATACACTGTAATGTTATGCACAAGAAAGCATGAATCAAACCTTTAAAGGCATACCTCAGAGATATTGCCAGTTCAATTTCAGACTACTGCAATGTAGCAAATAATGCAATAAAATGAGTCGTATGAATCTTCTGGTTTCCCAGTGCATATAGAAGTTATGTTTACACCACCATGCAGTGTATTACATATGCAATAGGACTATGTCTTAAAAATTTATACATCTTAATTTAAAAATACTTCACTAATGATCATCTGAGTTTTCAGCAAGCTGTAATATTTTTGCTGGTGGAGGGTCTTGCTTTGATGTTGGTAGCTATTGACTGATTGGGATAGGTGGTTGTGGGAACTTCTCAAAATAAGATACTAATGAAATTTGGCATATTGGTTGACTCTTCCGTTAATGAAATATTTCTCTGTAACATGTGATGCCGTTTGATAGCACTTTTACTCTCTCTATAGTTTCAAAGCAATTCAATAGATGTTTCAATAAAACTTATTTTCAAATTTGAGTCAATCATGTAAAATCCTGCTGGTGTTTTATCACTAAGTTTATGTAAGATTCTAAATTATTTGTTGTCATTTCAACAATATTCATAGCATCTTCACCAGCAGTAGATCCAATCTCAAGAAACCACTTTCTTTACTCATCCATAAGAAGCAATCCTCATTCATTCAAGGCATCTCATGAAATGCAAGATTCAGTCAGATCTTCAGGCTGGATTTCTAATTCTAGTTCTTCTCTTGCTATTTTTGCCACATCTGCAGTTACTTCCTTCAGTGAAGTCTTGAAGCCCTCAAAGTCATGCATGAGCATTGGAATCAAGTTCTTTCAAACTTCTGTTAATTATATTGTTACCTTCTCCCATGAATAATAAAAGTTCTTAATGACATCTAGAATGGTGAATTTAGTCAAGAAGTTTTTCAATTCACATTTCCCAGATTCATCAGGGGAATCACCTTCTATAACAGCTATATCCTTACACAATGTATGCCTACATAATACGCTTAAAAGTCGAAATTTTCTTTGATTTATGTGCTACAGAATAAATGTTGTGTTATCAGTCATGGAAACAACTTTTTTTTTGTATGCCTCCATCAGAGCTCTTGAGTGACCAGGTGCATTGTCAATGACATTGGCATTTTGAAAATAATCTTTTTTTCTGAGCCTTATGTCTCAGCAGTAGGCTTAAAATAGTCAGTAAACTATGCTGAAACAGATGTGCTGTCATTCTGGTCTTGTTTTTCCATTTCTAGATCACAGGCAGAGTAGATTTGGCATATTCTGAAGGACCCTAGGATTTTTGGATGGAAAATGAGCATTGGCTTCAACTTAAAATCAGTAGCTACATTAGCCCCTCACAAGACATTCAGCCTGTCCTTTGAAGTTTGAAGCCTAGACTTCTCTTCTTTAGGTATGAAAGTTTTAGATGGCATCTTCTCGCAATAAAAGGCTGTTTGGTCTACATTGAAAATCTGTTGTCTACATCATCTTCATCAGTAATTTTAGATCTTCTAGATAACTTGCTGCCTCTTCTTCATCAGCACTTGCTGCTTTATTGTGCACTTTTATGTTATGGAGATTGTTTTGTTTGTTTGGTTTTTTTTAGTCACTCAGACTGGAGTACAGTGGTGCCATCTCAACTCACTCCCAACCTCTGCCTCATGGGCTCAAATAATTCTCTTTCCTCAGCCTCCTAAGTAGCTGGGACTGCAGGCATGCACCACCACACCTGGCTAATTTTTGTATTTTTAGTAGACAGTGTTTCACCATGTTGGCCAGGCTGGTCTTGAACTCACCTCCAGTAATTCGCCCACCTGGCCTCCCAAAGTACTGAGATTACAGGCGTGTGCCACCACACCTAGCAGACATAGCTTTCTTTCCTTTATCCTCACGAACCAACCTCTGCGAGCTTCCACCTTTTCTGCTGCAGCTTCCTCACCTTTCTCAGCCTTCACAGAATTGAAGAGAGTTAGGGCCTTGCTCGGGATTAGGTTTCGACTTAAGGGAATGGTGTGCCTGGTTTGATCTTCCATCCAGACCACTTAAACTTTCTTCATATCCAAAATAAAGCTATTGTACTTTCTCATCATTCATCTGTTTACTGGAGTCGCATTTTACATTTCCTTCAAGAATGTTTTCTTTGCATTCAGAACTCTGCTCTTGGATGCAAGATACCTTGCTTTGGGCTTATTGTATTAGTCAAGGTTCTCTAGAGGAAGAGAACTAATAGGATTATATATATCCTATTAGTATATATTATATATAATATATAATACTAATATATTATATATAATAGGATATATATAATCCTATTAGTATATATTATATAATATATATTGTATATATCTTAGTATCTATTTTATATATATATAAAATAATACTACTTAATAAACTCCCCTTTACATAGATAGATAGATAGATAGATAGATAGATAGTAGATATAGATATATATAGTGGGATCACAAGGTCCCACAATAGGCCATCTGCAAGCTAAGGAACAAGGAAGCCAGTGTGAGTCCCAAAGCTGAAGAACTTGGAGTCTGATGTTCAAAGGCAGGGAGCATTCAGCATAGGAGAAAGATGTAAGCCAAGAGACTAAGCCAGTCTTTATTTTCATGTTTTTCATGTTTTTCTGCCTGCTTTATATTCACTGGCAGCTGACTCAATGATGCCCACCCAGATTAAGGGTTGGTCTGCCTTCCCTAGCCCACTGACTCAAATGTTAATCTCCTTGTATAATTCCCTCACAGACACACTCAGGATCGATACTTTGCATCCTTCAATCTAATCAAGTGGACACTCAGTATTAACCATCACACCTACCTTGTCTTTCAACAGGTCTTCCTCACTAAACTTAATCATTTCTAGCTTTTGATTGAAGGTGAGAGATATGCGACTCTTCCATTGACTTGAAAATTTTATTACAGGATTATTAATTGGCCTAATTTCATTATTTGTATCTCAGGGAACAAAGAGCCCCGAGGAGAGGGAAAGAGATAGAGGAATTGCCAGTTAGTGGAGCAGTCAGAACACACACAACATTTATTGATTAAGCTCACTGTATTGTATGGGTGAGGCTCATGGGGCCCAAAACAATGACAGTAACATCAAGATCACAGATCACAGATCACCATACACAAAATAATCATGAAAAAGTTTGAAACTGTGAGAATTACAAAAACATGACCGAAAGATACAAACAGAGCACTTGATGTTGGAAAAATGGCACTGATAGACTTTGCTTGATACAGGGTTGCTACAAACCTTCAATTTCTAAAAACATGATATCTGTGAAGTGCAATAAAGCAGAGTGCAATAAAATGAGCTGTTTCTGTATCTGCTGTATGATTTTAATCTTTAAAAAAAACTATTGAAAACCGCTGAAAAGAATATACTTAAATGTCAGAGGTTTCCCTTGGATAGTAAAATTATAGGTAATTATTTTCCTATATCTTATTTTTGCCTGTACTCTCCCAAGTTACTTTTCAAAAAGTATCACAGATGCTTTTTCATGAGGAAAGTAAATAGAAATCTGTCCCTCAGCAGTCTTTTAAAATTGTGATAATATAAAACTCTAAATGGAATGATGTAAACTTTGTGTTTCTTTTTTTTATTCTTTCTCTCTGGTTTTTTTTTTTTTTTTTTTTTTTTTTGAGGCAGAGTCTCACTCTGTCACCCAAGCTGGAGTGCAATGGTGTGATCTTGGCTCACTGCAACCTCCGCCTCCTGGGTTCAAGCGATTCTTTTGCCTCAGCCTCCTGAGTAGCTGGGACTACAGGCACTTGTCACCATGCTCAGCTAATTGTTTTGTTTTTACTAGAGACGGGGTTTCATGTTGTTGGTCAGGATGGTCTTGAACTCTTAGCCTCGTGATCCACCTGCCTCAGCCTCCCAAAGTGCTGAGATTACATGTGTGAGCCACTGCACCTGGCCTGAACTTTGTGTTTCTAACAGTAAAGTGAACATTTGGTATCAGCCATTCTAAAAGAGTGATGTTTCATAGTTGAGTGTGTCCTGGATAGGTCCCTGGTCTCTCCTTTTGATGTACCACTGGAATATCTCAGAGGGAAGTTCATTTCCGTGAAGACACCTTTGTAAACTTCATCAACATTCCACTGCCCCATTTCTCCCAAGACAAAATTCCTCAGGGTAAAAATGTCCAAGCCTTTGAATGGCACTAGAGTGTCAGAAAATGTTTCCTTTTGAAATCAGATGTGTGGACTCCAAGCTGTAGGAGCCTGGTGTACAATGAATTTTTAAGCTATGTGGAGAACCCGCGAGAGTAGGTGGGTGTATCTTTGAAGTTTCTGTGGCCAACTGTCATTCTGCGTATAATCAATAGCGAATGCTTGAGGAGCTCAGCTCCCTCAATCTTGCTGTGGCTATGCAGACATTCCTATCTATTATCCAGTGAAGTGACTGCTACACACTGCCTTATAATAAAGCCACTCAGCTGTGCTGAGTTGATCAGGTGAAAACGACTAAGATAAAAATCCTGAAGAATTTGCATTAAAAACAACCAAGGCAGCATTGTGTACCTATGTCAGGCACATAAAATCATTCCAGATGCCTCAACATACAGGATGCAATGCTGCAATGCCTGTGTGTGCAGGATCTACTCTTGCAGTAGAACATGGTAACTGTGAAGGAAGGCCCTTCGAAGATTCAATGTATGCATTGCGGGACGGATGGTATGAGAGGAATGATTACACTGGATATACCTCATTTCATTACTATTTAATAGTTTCTTATTTAATGACTGTATTAATCAGGGTTCTCTTAGAGAAAGAAAACTAATAGGAGATATATATATATATATAAAGATGTATATATAATATATATTTTATTGTATGTAACATATAATATATATTTTTATGTCTTTATGTTTATTGTATTTATATTATTTTTATATTTATGTTTATCATTATGTTGTTATATTTGCATCTTTCAATCCAATTGACACTCAGTTACCATCATACCTATCTTATTATATATATTAAATATACAATATATAACATATATATTGTGTGTGTGTGTGTGTGTGTGTGTATATATATATATATATATATACACATATATATATTAGTTTATTTAGAACTCACTTACATGATCACAAGATCCCACAATAGGCCGTCTGCAGGCTGAGGAGCAAGGAGAGCCAGTCTGAGTCCCAAAACTGAAAAACTTAGAGTCTGATGTTTGAGGGCAGGAAGCATCTAGCATGGGAGAAAGATGTAGGCTGGCAGGCTATGTCCATCTCTTTTTTTTTTTTTTTTTCACATTTTTCTGTGTGCTTTATATTCACTGGAAGCTGATTAGATTGTGCCCACTAGATTAAGGTTGGATCTGCCTTCCCCAGCCCACTGACTCAAACGTTAATCTCTTTTGGCAACACCCACACAGACACACCCAGGATTGATACTTCTTATTCCTCAATCCAATGAAGTTGACACTCAACCATTGCAATGACTAAAGAGCAGAATCTCACCTTTGTATAATTATTATTGTTAATGATGTGCTGCACTGGCTTTAGCACTGCCGATGACAATAATTCTGGAATGCTCTGCTGAACTAGAAGTGTTTGCAATGTCATCAAGCAGCTGTAAGTTATGTGGTTGTCACAGCTTCACCAGGCCTGGCACATACCTAACTCATCACTCCTTATTTACATGCCTACAGTTTGGGTATTTTAAAGGCATAAAGTAAAGCTAGAGGCTAAGGGACTTTGCAATACACGATAGGTTTCCTTTCTTTAAGGGAATATAATTTCTTCAAAAAACAGTACTTCCTCATAAGCTATTTCAAGTAATACTTTTATTGACTAAGGATATGGAGCCACCAGGTTGTTTTATTCTCAAGATTAAGACAGGAACCCTCCTTCAGCAGTTGTGGAGCCTCAAACTAGGACAGTTTTGCACTTTCCTTTACGCATCTGGTGGTTTTTTTTTTTTTTTAAGTTTTATTTTCAGTTCAAGGGTACAAGTGCAAGTTTGTTACATAGGTTAACTTGTGTCATGGAAGTTTGTTCTATAGATTATTCCATCACCTAGGTATTAAGCCTAGTACCAATGATTTTTTCCTGATCCTCTCCCTTCTCCCACCCTTCACTCTCTGAAAGGCCCCAGTGTGTGTTGTTCCCCTCTCTGTGTCCATGTGTTCTCATCATTTAGCTCTCATTTATAAGTGAGAACATCCTGTACTTGATTTCCTGTTTCCTGTGCTAGTTTGCTAAGGATAATGGCCTCCAACTTCATTCATGTCCATGCAAAGGACATGATCTCATTCTTTATAATGATTGCATAGTATTCCACGGTGTATATGTACCACATTTTCTTTACCTAGTCTATCACTCATTGGCATTTAGGTCGATTCCATGTCTTTATGTCTTTGCTATTGTGAATAGTACTGCAATGAACATGTACATACATGTGTCTTTATAATAGAACAATTTATATTCCTTTGGGTGTATACCCAGTAATGGGATTGGTAGGTTTAATGGCATTCCCGTCTTTAGGTCTTTGAGGAATTACCACACTGTCTTCCACAGCGGCTGATTTACACTGTCACCAACAATTACAATCCAGCGTTGGTTTTCAAGTGCTTTGTTTCTGTGAAGTGACTTCTGGGCTGTCTTATCAAATTTGGGATGAATTCTCTATAGGGTGATCAGGCAGCTGTCCATAATTTGAGCTTGCACTGGATATGTAACCAGCAGATTATATACAGTGAGTGTTTCCTGTGATGAGCTATTATTCAGCTTTCTTCTTCTTCTCAGCAGATTCCCTCACTGAAGATGCTTTTCATGTTTGGGAGAACAGTAAATATTAGTGTTAAGCAGCTTCCAAACCAGAACTTCATTTCATCTCAGAACTATGTAACAAATCACTCTTTCCAGGAGACAAGTTTAAAAATCTAAGAGGGAAGTCAAAAGAAAAATAAGCACAGTGAGAAAATGAGGACTACCTTCACTACTTTGGACACACAGCAGAAGATACTTTTACCATTTAGTTATGCTATCTTGTAACAGAAAGTTATTAGTTATTTCTGTCTTACAACAGAAAGACCTTTTTTTTTTTTTTTTTTTTTTTTTTTTTTTTTTTTAAAAAAAAGTTTACCGTTGAGTTTTTGG
>CAUYLG010027977.1:0-41357 GCA_963573385.1 Cacajao melanocephalus
TAGAACAAGAATCCTGTTCTCTCTCCCTCTTTTTCTTCCTCTTTCTTTCTCTCGTACATTCTTTTTTTTTCTTTCTTTCACTCTCACTTTCTTTCCTCTCTTTTCCTTTCTTTCAAAAAAAAAATAAAATAAAATAAAATAAAGAAAATAAATAAATAAATAAATAAATGGTTTGTTGTAAAAAAAAAATAGATTCTATAAGTTATATGAAAATGTAGTGGGACTAGATTAGCAAAGCAACTTTCTAAAAGAACAAAAACAGCTTTAAAAATAACAAGGAAAACCCAATTTAAAATTTTAATACTTATTGAAAAGCTAGAATAATTGATTCTGCATGGTTTGGAAAAACAAGATATATTCAGCAATGAGACAGGATAGAGAATCAAGTAGTAGACGTGCATATATGTGGTCAATTGATGTTCAACAAAGCTGCCAATGCAATTCAGTAGTGGAAAGGCAATCTCCTTAAGATACATTGCTGGAACAATTGGAGAGCCATATACAAATGAACTGCAATCTTTATCTACCTCAACAAGAAACACGGAATAATGAGAAAACAAATGTGAGAGCGAAAAATGTAAATATTCTAGAAGAAATCAGGATAAAGTCTTAATGATCTTATGTTTGGCAAATATTTCTTAAATAAGAATCAAAAAGCATAAAAAGAAAATTTCAATAAATTGGAATTCATAAAAATTTTAAACATTGCTTTTGAAGGCACTGTTACTAGCCACAGTCTAGGAGAAAATATTTCCAAAGTGTGTACCTGAGAAATAATTTATATCTAGAATGCATTAAGAACTGTTACAACTCAAAAATTAGAAGACAAAAAAAGTTTAAATTTTAAAATTGGGGAAATATTTGAATTGATACTTTCCAAAAAAAATATTCAAATGGCAAATGAGGTATAAATGGCAAAAACATGCTCAATATCATTAGTCATTAGGGAACATGAAACTAAAAATGGTTTTTAAAGAAAGGACATGGTAATTAATTGAGAAATAAGAACTTTTTCTACAAATTATACTGAAACAACTGGTCTTTCCTAAGGAAACACATGAATCTAAACCTTAACCTCTTTTTGTAACCAAAAGCTAATTCAGAATAAAGGATAAACCTAGAAGTAAAACTAAAATTTTAGAAATTCTAGAAGCAAACAAGAGAAAAAGTTTTGTGACATGTTTCTCAAAAAGTATAAAATATAAAGTTTGAATAAACCGTACTTCATTAAAATCACTAACTGCTCTTCCAAAGACACCATTAAGAAATGGTTGATAAGCCAATGAAAATATGCTCAGCATCATTCATCCCCTGAAATACAAATTAAAACCATAATGGTGGGCTGGCTGGGTGCAGTGACTCACACCTATAATCCCAGCACTTTGGGAGGACAAGGTGGGCAGACCACTTGAGGTCAGGAGTTCAAGACCAGCCTGGCCGACAGGGTAAAACCCTATCTCTACTACAGTCAGGTGTGGTGGTGCATATGTGTGGTTTCAGTTACTCAGAAGTCTGAGGCATGAGAATTGCTTGAACCTGAGGTGCAGGTTGCAGTGAGCCAAGATCACGCCACTGCACCCCAGCCTGGGTGATGGAGTGAGACCCTGTCACACACACACACACACACACACCCCACAAAACCCCCTCATAATGGTATACTACTGTATGTATTGTATGCACATTAGAATGGCTACAATTTTAAAAGACTGTCAAATCTAAGTACTGATGAGGTTGTGGGGCAACAAGAATTCACATGCATTATTGGTGGTATTGTAAAGTGGTATAACCACTTACGAAAAGATAAATTGTGAGTTTCCAAAATGATCACATATACAAATACCCTAAAACTCAGCAATCTTATTCTTAGATATATACTCAAGAAAACTATAAACGCATATCTACACAAAAATTTCTACTCAAATATTCACAGTGGCTATATTCATAATAGCCAAAAACTAGAAACAACCCAAGTGTCCTTCAACTGTAGTATGTCCATGCAATGGAATACCTCTAAGCAATGAAAAGGAACTAACAATGAATACTAATGACAACATGGATGCATCTGATAATAAGTACACTCTATCTTATCATTAATAATTATATTAAGTATTCTCTGTCTTATTATTAAGACACCGACAAAAGAGTACATATAATATGATTCCCTTTATATGAAACTCTATAAAAGTCAAATAGAGGAAAATCAAAATATTCAAAAGTTTATCCTTTCAAAAAATTAAAAAATTGGTAAACCCCTTGCAAAAATCAGCAATAAATATCAAAATAGGCTGGGCATAGTGGCTCATGCCTATAACCCCAACACTTCAGGAGGCTGAGGCAGGCAGATCACTTGAGGTCAGGAGTTCGAAACCAGCCTGGCCAACATGGTGAAACCCTGTCTCTACTAATAATACAAAAATTAGCTGGGTGTGGTGGTGCATCCTTGTAATCCCAGCAACTCGGGAGACTGAGGCACAAGAATTGCTTGAACCCAGGAGGCAGAGGTTGCAGTGAGCTAAGATCATGCCTCTGCACTCCAGGGTGAGCGACAGAGTGAGACTCTGACTCAAAAAAAAAAAAAAATCCTCACTCCCTATCTTACTCCAGTGACTAATATTAAGATGGACTGTAAATTCCAACATTAGCTAGAACTCCAAACATGTAAAGGAAAACAAAAGAGAATATCATTGTAACCTAGAGGTAGTTAAATAATTTTGTTTTTTAACCACTAACCAGAAAAAAATAGGCAAGCCGCAGAATGGAAAAAATATTGATAGGTAGGTAGATAGATAGATAGACAGACAGATAGGACAAAGGACTTGCATAAAGAACAGATGGATATTCTCAATCTGTTACAAATCAATAACAAGAAAACAACCAAATAGAAAGGTAGACAAAGTACTAGAAAAAACCCTTTACAAGTGTTGATCACAAGACTGATCACCTGGAAAGAGGCTCAGCATCATTAGTTACCAGGAACACACAAATTGAAACCGAAATGAAACACCATAATGTGCCCACAACATGTCTAAAATAAGAAAATGTCAATAATACTAAATCTTGGCAAACATGTGGAACAACAAAAACTTTTATACATTGCTTGTGGCAGAGTAAAACGTTACAAGCACTTTGGTTAACTGTTTCTCTTTTTCTGATGAGTTAAGCATAGATCTACTCTATGACCCCGCAACCTACTCCTACATTACTTGAAATAATTGAAAACATATGTCTACTGAAAGACAAGCACAATACTATCATAAAAGCATTATTCATAATTATTCAATATCGGAAGCAGCTCAAATGTTCGTCAACAAGAAAAAATATAATGCCATTGTTGTATGCTTAATGAATGCTATTCATCAATTAGAAAGGAGTGAATACTGACATGCGCAACATGGATCAATTTCCAAATATTATTTTAAGTGAAAGAAAGCATATCCAGAAGGATATACACTGGATAATCCCATTATAAGAAATCCAAGAATAGGCAAAACTCACTACAGTGAGAGCAATAAAAAAGTTTTTCTTCTGGAGGATGGAGGAACTTATAGAAAAGGATCAGGATCAGTATCCGTTAAATGTCTAGAACTAGCTGGGGTGGTGGGTGGATGAAAATTCGGATTTGTAGCATTTGCTGATTTTTATGCTGTGCATACTTCCAGTTTCAAGATTTCTAGCTGCCAGTGTGATGTGACTGAACTAGGAGTTAGCAATGCATGTGAGCCGTTGACTGCCACAACCACAGACAGCTGGCTCCAGTATGCCACTAGGAGGAGATGAGGAAATATTCTTTGACAATAGAAACATTCTAATTCCTCATGTGGGATGTGGTTATATGGGTATATAAAATTGTCAAAAGTCATCATATTCATTAGAAATTTGAAATCTGTGCACTTTTGTATGTCATTTGTATTTCGGTTTTTGAAAAAGTGGTGGCCAGGCACGGTGGCTCATACCGTAATCCCAGCACTTTGGGAGGCCAGGGTGGGAGGATCACGAGGTCAGGAGTTTGAGACCATCCTGGCCAACATGGTGAAACCCCATCTCTACTAAAAATACAAAAATTAGCTGGGTATGGTGATGGGTGCCTGTAGTCCTAGCTACTTGGAAGGCTGAGGCAAGAGAATCACTTGAACCTGGAAGGCAAAGGTTGCAGTGAGCCGAGATCGGCAACTCCAGCCTGGCGAAAGAGCGAGACTCCATCTCAAGAAAAAAAAAAAGTAGTAAGTGCCATATGCTAGGTACAAAGAAAGACTTGCCACTGGAATTGTCTTTGGGCCAACACATAACATGCCAGGATATCTCAGTATAACAAACCCCCGAATTTAATGGCTTAAAGCAATGACATCATTTATTTTGCTCAAGGGCAAAATATTTATTTTCATTATCAAATGAAATATCATTTATTTTGAGCAGGGCTTGGCAGGGATAGCTCATCTCTGCTCCACTCACATTAGCTATGACCATTCTGTTGTAGCTATCCCTTGATCTGCTATCCATTATCTGCTGGACATTGGAATCATCTCTCACTCACTCAAATATCTGATGGTGGATACTAGGGCTTATATGTGACCTCTTAATGTGGCCTGGGCTTTCTTACAACCCTGAGCCCAGTTTCTAAGAGTGAATATCCAAGAGAAGGAAAGCCAGATAGAAGCTGTATCATCTTTTCTAACCTAGCCAGAGAAGTCACACTGCTTCCCTCCCAGTTCATTTTATTAGTCAGAGCAATCACAAGCCTACCCAGGTTTAAGAGATGGGAAAATAGACTTCAACTCTTCATGGGAAATGCCGAAGTGCTAGAAGAATATATGAGACAGGAAATATTGCTGCAACTATTCTGAAAAATACATTCTGCCACAGACTGTCATCTGGCATCACACCCCTTCCCTCACACATAGAAAAAACTCAACCCTCTTCCTAGAATCTTCCAAGACTCATCCTACCCCCAAAAGATGTATGATAAAACAATTTTTGAAAAAGACATCCCATTTCAGCATTATATTCGGGTTCAAGATCCAGAATCTTGTCATCTAAGTCAGATACAGGGATAGGGAAGGCTTCTTGGATCTGAACCTCAAGAATATTTCTCCATATGAAGAACTGGGAACCAAAGAGATGAGTTATCTGTACCCTACACACCTAATAACCTGAATGTGTGACAAGCATGCGATGATCATAATGGATATCTCATTGTAAAATGGGAAAACTGGGAGCACCCAGTAGCTACTGGTTGGTAGCAAATGTGAAATACTTGCCAATCCTTGATTAGGGCTCCATTCTACTTCCTGGGAGTGATTCACTACTGCTCTCGGCTCCCTCCTCTGGGCTCTGTTCTCTGGGCTCCTCATTCTGCCCTCTGTTTGGCTGGTTCTTGCCTGCAGTCATTTTAGAGTTCAAAGGCCTCTTTCTCTTTCTTTTTCTTTTCTTATAACATAAAACTACAAACTTTGTTCAGATTTTCCAATTTTTCCTTTAATTTTCCATTAATGTCCTAAAATTTCTGGATCTGATTCAAGACACCACATTTCATTTAGTCATCTATCTTTAGTCTCCTTTAATCTGTGATAGTTTTTCAGCCTTTCATAATCTTGACACATTTTAAAATTTAAAATAAAGTTTCATTGAGATATAATTCACATACCATACAATTTACCCACTAAAGTGTACAACTAAATGGGTTTTAAATAATTTCAAAGAGCTTTGCAATCTTTGCACAATCTAATTTTAAAACATTGTAATCCCCCCCAAAAAGAAACCTCATACCCAGTAGCATTCAGTGCTCATTTCTCTGCCCCAAAAACCTCCCAGCTGCCGGCAACCACTAGTCTACTTTCTGCCTCTAGAAACTTGCTTTTTGTGAACATTTAGTATAAATAAAATTATAAAATATGTGATCTTTTGTGTCTGGCTTCTTTCACTCAGTGTATTTTTTTAATAGTTTATACATGTTGCAGCAGATATCTACTGAAGGAATGACTGTTCCTTCTTTTCTATGACTAAATAAAATTCTGTGGGACCCTCACACCACATTTCCCTTACCTAATCGTCAGTTGATGGACTTTTGGGTTGTTTCCACCTCTTGGCTATTATGAATACTGCTGCTATCAACATTTTTGTAGACATTTTTTCTGGTGGAATATGCTTCTATTTTGGAGGAGTATATGCCAAGGAGTAGAATTGCTGGGCTGTATGGTAAATTTATGTTTAACATTTTGAGGGGCCGCCAAACTGTTCTTCAAAGCAGCTGCACCATTTTACATTCCATCAGCAATGTATGAAGGCCGCAATTTCTGCACATTCTTGCCTACACTTATTATCTGTCTTTTTGATTGTAGCTATCCTGATGGGTGTGCTATGGTATCCCATTGTGGTTTGGATTTGCATTTCCTAATGGCAAATGATGTTGACCATATTTTTATGTCCTCATTGGCCATTTGTGAATCTTTTTTGGGGAAATGTCTATTCAAATCCTTTGCCCATTTTAAATTGGGTTATCTTTTTGCTGTTGAGTACTAAAAGTTATTTCTATATTCTGGATACAATTCCCTTAACAGATATATGACTTGCAAATATTTTCTCTAATTCTTTGGATTTTCTTTCCCCTTTTTTGATGACATGGTTTGCAGCACAAAAGTTTTCAATTTTGATAAAATCCAATTTATCAATTTTTCAATTTGTTATTTTTGCTTTTGGTGTCATATCTAAAAAACCATTACCTAAACCAAGATCACAAAGATTTACTTCTATGTTTTCTTCCAAGAGTTTTCTACTTTCATTCTTTAATTTTAAGTCTACATTCCATTTTGTGATAATTTTGTGTATTGTGTATTTTTGCATATGAAGAGCCAGTTATTCCACCACCATTTGTTAAAAGGACTTTTATTTTCCCACTGAATTGTCCTGATACCACTGTCACAAATCAATTGACCACAGATATAAAGGCCTTATTTCTGGACTATCACTGCTATCCATTGATCTATATGTCTATCCTTAGGCCAGTACAACATTGTCTTGATTACCGTGTCTTTGTGGTAAGTATAAAATTGGGAAGTATTAATCTTCCAAATTTATTCTTATTTTTCAAGATTATTTCGACTATTCTTTGTCCATTAAATTTTCACATGCATTTCAGAAATACATTGTCAAGTGCTATAAAATAAGACAGCTGTGATTTTGATAGGAATTGTATTGAATCTCTAGCTCAATTAGAGCATATCACCATTTTTACAATAGTAAGACTTCAAATCCATGAACATATAATGTATTTCTATTTATTTAGATCTTCTTTAATCGTTAGTTATACAGTTTCAAGAGTATAACTTTTGAACCTTTTCTGTTAAATTTATTCCTGTTATTCCCCTAGATATGATTTTAATGGAATTTTGTACTTAATTTCATTTTCAGATTATTTGTTGCTAGTGTATAGAAACACAATGAACTTTTATATATTGATCTTGTATTCTGAAGTTATTATTATTAGTTCTAAGAGGGTGAGTGTGTGTGTGTATTCATGAGTATCTTCTATGTAAAAATATCATGTCATCTAAAAATAGAGATAGCTTCATTTATTCATTTTCAATATGGGTATCTTTAATTTCTTTTTCTTTCTTATTTTTCTTGGCTAAGATGTCAGTATGCCGTTGAGCACAAGTATTGAGAATGGACTATTTGACTGATGCTTGATTTTAAGGAGAAAAGCATCCCATCTTTCTCCCTTAAGTATAACAAAGCTGTGAATTTTTGTAGATGCCCTTTTCAAGTTGGAGCTTCCCTTCTATTCCTAGTTTGTAGACCTCTTTCCACTTTATATCGTCTCTTTTGCTTCTAGTTAAATTTTATTAAAGTTTACTCCTTCAGATAAAAACCGTAGCCATGAGATTCTTTTGAGGTAAGGCCTTCTTCATCTTGGGCTTCCCGCAGGGCTATTGTGATATAACACCCTTAAGATTCTTAGAAGCTCTTTTTTAAAAAATTGAATTGATCCATGAGGAATAACCTTAAGATATTTGGAGCAAGACTTTTTTTTTCTTTTTTAGTTTGAGATACCGTCTTAAATATTTCTGATGTCGCAACATAAGGTTTTCTGATCACAGTCTTAGCTTCCTCTGTAGATAAAGCTCTATATTTGACCTTCCTGATAACAATTCTCAATTTGACCTTGCCTGGAAGCCTTTTTTTTTTTTTTTTTTTGAGACATAGTCTCACTCGGTCACCCGGGCTAGAGTGTAGTGGCATAATCTCAGCTCACTGCAACCTCTGCCTCCCGGGTTTAAGTGACTCTCCTGCCTCAGCCTCTCAAGTAGCTGGGATTACAGGTGCCCGCCACTACACCTAGCCAATTTTCTTGGGTTTTTTTTAGTAGAGATGAGGTTTTGGCATGTTGGCCAGGCTGGTCTCAAACTCCTGACCTCAGGTGATCCGCCTGCCTCGGCCTTCCAAAGTGATGGGATTACAGGTATGAGCCACCATGGCTGACCTCCATTTCTTAATTTTAGTGTTATTTGCTATGCAGAGAGGCTGGTAATAAAACGGAGTTGTAATTTTGGAATGAGTACATCCCAGTTCCTTTATGTTTAACAATTCCTTCTTCAGTTATAGCTTTCCTCTTGCGTTTTTCTATGAACAACTAGAAGGTAGACGATATCTTTAACATGCTGCCTGGAAAGCTCCTCAGCTAGATATCCAGTTCATTAGGTAAATTTTCTATTTCCTATGTCATTATAGGTGGCAGTGTTGCTAAACTTTCTGTCACTTTATATTAAAGGTCCTCTTTCCTCAAACTCCCAATAACCTTTCCCTCACTTTTTAAGCCCTCACAGAAAACCTCCTCAGGGCCATTGGGCCTCAGCTAACAGCCTCTTCAGGGGCCATCTACTTTTCCCTCTCCTTGGTCGCAAACTCACTTCCATATATTTAGGTTTTTATCATAGTTTTCTACTTCACACACTAAAACTTGTTCTCGTTATCATGGCTGTACAACAAGCCACTGTAAATTTTAGTAGCTTAAGACAATGACAGCATTTATTTTACTCAGGAATCCGCTAACTGAGCAAGGCTCAGCAGGAATAGCTCACCTGTACCCCATAGCATCTGTTAACAGCTCGCAGAGTGAGAATCAAAGTTACCCGAAGGCTTGTTCACTCACATAATTTGAGTTGATATTGATTCTCAGCTGAAACCTTATATAGGACTTTCAACCAAAGCACATACTGGGACCTTTCCGCGTGGCTTGGGCTTTCTTGCAACATGATGACTTGGTTCCAAGGGCAAGCATCTGAGCAAGAGAGACTAAAATTATTCACCTTTTAATACTCAGGCCACCTAGGCTGCAGTGAGTTTCTTTACTTTGAATTTCTTTTTATTTGTACATAATATGCCTCTGATTTTTTTCTTTATATCATTTCCCCGGATCTCCCTTACAGAAGCAAGAAGTTGGACCCAGGCAAATCTCTGAATCAACCAAAGATAGTTAAGGCTTGGATGTTAAATGAGATGTTCAGTGAATCACAACTCTTCTACCACAGATATGGGCATTTGATACATGCCCTTGTTAGCGTAGGAGGGAAAAATGAGCTGTGTCTGTATGGATAAAAACCAGATGCGGATGTGGCTCTATGCCTTCAGCGTGACTTGCTCCACACCATCAAGACTCATTGGCATGCATCTGCATTCTGCTCCCTGCCCATGGTCAGTTTTTCAAGAACAAAGTATCAGTGAGAAGGTAAGCAGTACACAATAACGGGTGGGCATTAATTAAGTCCACACTGGGCGGACTCCAGCAGAACACATGTCTAATGGCTACACAGGACAGAATAAAAATCAATCTGGTTAATGTTATTCTGGCCTCTGTCAAGGGATGAGGAAATGGACTTTTCATGCTTTGAAATGTAATGCAAGCCTGGATATCAGGATGATAGACAAGATAAAATACAGAGAACTGGTTTTCTCCCTCCTCCAAAGCTCCCTAAAAGAGCCAACTTCCCATTTGACAGACCAGGTCAATAAGGCTCTTTTTCACATTTTCATAATGATAACTTTGCTGTTAGTACTCCCATCACCACTGGACAGGAGCAGGCATCCCTTGGCACTAGTACTGTGGCATGATTCTTGAGCACAAAAGTTGGCCCCAGTCAGAATGCAGAGGCAGTAGGCATGAAAACAGTCATTCCAAGAAAGGCTAAGCAAACTTCCAGATGCCAGTTATGTAGACAGCATCCAAAAGATCAGATGTCATAAGTGCCTCTTCCTACCTGGATCAGCAGAATGATTTTGGTGGTTGCATGGGTAAGAGAGACATTAAACTAGCAACCAGAAGGTTCAGTTTCTACTCATGAATTCACTACTAATTCAGGGCCTCTGTTTATGCATTTGACACATGAGGAATTGGTTTTCATGCTCTCTGAATAATTCCCATCTCTGTCATTCCCCTGTGGCCTCTCCCATATGGTCCCAACCCTGCTTGTGTAAAGTGGGTGCCAGCTTTTACCCAGGCTCCCAAGCTAAAGTGAGACTGTTCAGGGTCCTGAATGTGGAGGTTTATTTTGCATCACATGCCATATACAATTTCCAGCTTTAGGGATTCTAATCTTGCCACTAGAAATAGACTCGCATGAAACATTCCTGCCAGCAGGCTAATGTCAAAATCATCTGAGGATAATTCATAGGCACATCTGAACAGCCAAAGGAGGGGTTGGCTTTCCACAACAGAATCCTTCATAGACAGAAGGCTTGGTGAAGAAGCTGCCCACACCACTGGCTTTCCTGCTTGTGGAAAGGTTTTGGAAGCCGGGACGTGCCTGCCCTGAAAGAGGTTGGAAGGTTCTAGAAAAGCAGCCCTGTTGACACAAGCCTCCCCTCCAGTAGCTGCATATTTTTATCAAATTTCTTATATTTCTTATCATATTTTTTCTTACTATTTCTTATATTTTTATCAAATTTTTTTCACTGTTATAATAACTTTATCTTGCGTTTTACAGAAGTCTATGAACGATTTTTAAAAAGCACCTCCTTACCCCATATCCTTAGTGAATAAATGTGTGAGATTATAGAGGAAACAGTTGGCCAGTGATGCTTTCCTAGAACCAGTTCCATTTTATTTTTCCCCTAGCTAGCTTATTGTCTTAAAAAGATATCACCTGCCTCTCTTTATCTAGTGGCTTCTTCTGTAAAATGGGACTACCTTTCTCAAAGAGTGTATTAGTCAGACTTCTCTAGAGAAGCAGAACTAACAGAGATTATATACTTATTGCATATATATAATCTCCTATGGTATGTATATTATAAATAAATATATGTGTATATAAAGAGATGTATTTGTACTGGCTCACAAGATGATGAAGACTCTAAAGTCCCATAGTCTGTCATCTGCAAGCTGGAGATGCAGGAAAGCCAGTGGTGTAGGCTGAAGGCCTGAGAGCCAGAGGCTGGAGGCAAAGATTCAAGGCCAAATCTGAGGGCCTGAAACCGGGAATGTTGGGGAGCAGGAGATGAAAGTCTCAGCTCAAGTAGTGAAGCAAAATCCAACTTCAACCTTCTCTCTGCCTCCCTTTTGTTCTATTCTGGCCGTCGATAGATTGGACAATGCCCACCAACATTGGGGAGGGCCATCTGCTTAACTCGGTCCACCAATTCAAATGTCATGTGCCAGTTTTTCCCAGATACACTCACAGACACACCCAGAAATAATGTTCAACTAACTCTCAGGGGATCCTATGGCCCCATTAAGTTGACACATAAAATTAACCATCACAGAGTGAGATATTAATTTTACATTTTAAAACAAGATTTTGTATGCAAAATTCTTTGAAAATGGGATAGTAGAATACAATGTTAAGGTACTGTTATTACTGAGATATTAGCTTGCTCTGGAAACCCCTGGAGTAGTTTGGATCGGCATTTGGTGTTTTTCTGGTACAAACGGAAAGATCAAAGTCAGAGGTTTTTGACTTCCAAAGCAACCTGAGCACTTAGGACTGAACTATTTAAAGCCAGCACCACAGAGGGAACAGCACAGGTGGAGACAACCTGCAGAGTCCATCCTTTTCAAAGGAAATAATGAGCTATTCAGTTACCATTCTGTGGGCTTTAAAAAATGTGGGGGAAATATGTTAGTTCAGCCACTGCTACTGAAAAAATGCTCACTGTTCAACTTGCCTGCTGCAAATTAAGCCACCGAATAATTCAGAGCTGCTAAAGATGCTAGAGTCAAGAGTGTTTCAAATCGCATCAGCTTCCTCAGCTCCTAATCATATTTTAAAATAAAATTGGAGCTTTCAACCCAGCCTGGGAGCTGTTCTTTATATTCTTCAAGGGCTAAGACATCCACCCTGGAGCCACTGGACCTTTGTCCATGTCTGGTTTGGAAAGTTCTTCCTTTCCTTTGGCACTTACAGCCTAGTAGGTGAAAGGTGATGGGTTTAGCTGGTTTGGATTTTAGTAAGAGTCTGCCCTACTCTGCATTGAATGTGGGGAAAATCTAGTTATCAAATACAGGAATTGGGCTCAAAGAGCATACAGCAAGCACTTACTGATGATCACTATCACCCCGGCACTGTATTGTATTGTTAGTGAAGACACCCCAAAAGGTGCCATGGCTTTCATAGTAAGAAGCAGTAAGGGATCTTTAAGAGTAGGGAGGATCCTGGTGGAGCGCGGTGGCTCACGCCTGTAATTCCCAGCATTTTGGGAGGCCAAGGCGGGCAGATCACGAGGTCAGGAGATGGAGACCATTTTGGCTAGCATGGTGAAACCCCATCTCTACTAAAAACACAAAAAAATTAGCTGGGTGTGATGGTGCATGCCTGTAGTTCCAGCTACTCAGGAGGCTGAGGCAGGAGAATCGCTTGAACCTGGAAGATGAAGGTTGCAGTGAGCTGAGACTGCGTCACTACACTCCAGCCTGGGCAACAGATCGAGACTCTGTCGCAAAAAACAACGACAAAAAAAGAGTAGGGAAGATTCAATGAAGGTCCTGGATCGATTCCTCTGGAGTCCCTTTTGGGAAGTTATGGCCTCAGGCTTCTGCTTCTCTGGCTATGCTGACCTGTTTTTGTTCACAGTAGAAAATTGTCCTGATATTATCTGTACCCTGTCCTTATGATTCCAGCATCTGGTCTGGACTCTCCATCTCCCGTTCCTTCTTTAGCCCATCTGCTCTTATTTCCTAGCAATTTAACCTATTCATTTCCTCTTCTTTGCCTCTCCTGTTCATCCTAGCTTCGTCTCTGGCTTGACTCTCTTTGAATTTCTTTCTCACCTTCTGGGCAGGGACTAAGTTCCAACCTCTCCGTGCAGCTCTATCACATTGCCCACAGTGCAAGAGGCTTCTGTGCTCAGTCATTTCCTTGATATTAGCCCCTTCCTGGTCGTCAGGCATATGTTGGTTGGAGTAATCTCTGATAGCAAAAAGCTAAAACCTTAACTCATCACGATTTGTTGGTAGAAGTTAAAAGGTGATGACATTTTGGGAAAGGAAATTGGCATTACATATGAAGATATATTAAAATTATCACAACCTTTGGCCTAAAACATCTACATTTAAGGCTGTACCTTAATACATTGTTTCTTGATAAATAGCTATTTTACTAACACATAATCTAAAATAATGCAAGCGTCTAAACATGATTAAAGTTTTGAGGATGGTTAAGTAAACTTTTTGAAATAGAATGTAACCTTTAAATAGGTATTATATAAATTTTATTCAATGAAGGAATAACATTAAGGGTTGTAAAAGAGGTCAGCTGTTCATGCCTGATTTATTCCTTTTCAGTCTCCTATTGAAATAGCCATGAAGAGACAGAAAACAGTCGGAATGACACCAGAAACTAATGAAATCATTCAATAATAGCATTCAAACTAAAGTGAGTTTCATGAAGGAAATATTCTGGGAGGGAGAATGTCTGAACAAGATAGAAACATCATTCAGACACTTGAAACAAAACAACTACATTACACCAACGCTTGCTGTATGGAGCCCAGGCTACAGCCAGATAGCCCAACTGTTCTTTCTCCTGCTGTAAGAGAATGGATTTTGGAGACATATAAAGACACTACTTCCATCGAAGCTCCTTCTCTCATCAGTAATTATTTTGTTTCCAACTTCTAACTTTCACAATATAAAACTGTAGCTGAAAGAGGAGCGTATGAATTGTGGCAGGAGAAATATATTTTTACATATGTAAGAGCTAAAAAGTATTCCACCCATGTATTCTTCCTGAAAAGGTTATTCTAAGGTATAATCTAGCTGACAGATAATGTGAAGCAAGTGTGGAAACTCAAGAAAGAAGCTGGAGCATAAAAGGATTGGAAGTACAGTTCTATTAGTTCACATACACAGTATGTTGAAATATTTATTTAACGATTGTTTTTAAAAAGTGCTAAAGTAAAAACAATCTGGAAAGTGATATACAACAAAAATAATATCTAGTTTTATAACTTTATGTTATAAAGATTGTGTAATGGTGAGTAGAAAGAAGTAAAATCATATTAAATTCCTTATTTTACATTAATATGGGCGAGTTTCTATCAAAACCATTGGAATTATGAAGACAAAGTGGTAAAAACATGTTTGACAACTCAAGAAAATAAAAATGAACACAAATTTTAAATGATATAATGAATAAAAATTAATAAGGAGTTTAATCACTATCCATCAGACTTTAATCTGTTAAATTAATCACTTTAACTTAATCACTGTAAAAATTAGTACCCCTTTCCAAGTGTTCATGCAACATTTATAAAAACAGGCCATATACTACTTTTAAAAGAATGCCAATACATTCCAAAGGACTTATACCAAATGTTCTTTCAGCATTTATTTTCTCTTGTTAGCCTCTGTAAGCTATATATCCAAGTAAAATCACACCCATTAATGGTCTTCTGAAACTCAAAGGACATGTATTTCCTATTTCTATACCTGCTATGATTCCCAACATTTATGGCTTGAGAAGTGTTGAGTAGGGACACAATTTTGTTAAGAAGCGTACATCAGAATATCCACTAAGAATGTAGAAAGTTGTTAACAAAGTTGCTTTCAACCTAACAAGAAGAAAATGGATAATCTACAAAATCACAACTTTTCTTGAATCCATCAGCGAGTTGACATTTCAAGGAAACCAGTTAGTCTGAAGTCTAAAGAAAAACAGGCACTTTTTAGCAGACACAGGATATAAGCCCTGGCTTATTTGGGGCAGAGAACAGAAGACTGAAAGAATTTGGTGCAGCCATGAAAACAAGATTTCAGCTAAACTTTTAACAAACGGCTAAAATCAGAGTGTGAGCTAGTGTGAGAGCATACAGCCACAGATATGAGGGAGTTTCTAACAATTTGAAGTATCTTATTAACCTCATGGGGGATTCATTAGAAAGATTGGAAGCAGGGCATTAGATCTCAAAAAAACCTAGTGTATTGCAGGCCTGGGGAAGGGGGAGTAGCCATTGATGCAGGAAAGAGGAAAGACAACAGAGTTCTGCCAAGGTCCTTTTCCTCCATGGGAAAATAAGCTTATGACACTAGGGGATGGCTGGCAAATACTATTATTCTCAGGTGAAGGCCTTTGAGGCTAGGAGAAGAAAACAAAAACTGCCTACCCTTAGAGGAAAGACAGGAAACCATCCTGGGCCCAAATCATTGGCAATCTACCACTAGAGGAGGGGAAGGGTCACTGAGAAAGTCTACCCCTAAAAGCCAGGAATGCTGGGCTTGCCACAAACTGAGGCTGAACCAAAGTTACAGAGAATGCCTTTCTGGCCCCCACCATACCCAGGCTATTAAGCATCAGATAAGAAAAAGGCCCTCTTTGAGGGATAGATTCACAGAGAAAACCTAAAGCTGAAGGCCATACAGGAATACTGAAAAAAATCCACCAGCAGCCCTCACACTAATGACAAGGAAATGTTAGAGGGTTTTGAAGTCAGTGTTATATTGCGGGTAACTTTTACTGTGAAACTCAAATCTTGACTAGCTCAGCACATGACTAAATTGACTCAACTCTGCACACTAAAGGTCTAGCAGCAGTGTTCCATTTCCAGGCACAAATACCATCTGCCTCAGTCTCAAGTGTTCTGTACTCAATGTCTGGCTTTTAACTCAAATTTACAACACAAAGAGGAGCAAAACAAGACAGAGCAAAACAACAACAAACACTGTCAAGAGGCACAACAATCAACCGAACCACACACAGAGATGTAGGATTCGTGTAATAGAACTGTTAGAGAAATAATTTAAAATAATTCTAATTAATATGTTAAAAAATAGTGGAAAAGGAGGACAACACACATAGACAGAAAAATTTCAGCAGCAAGATGAAAATATAACAAGGAATCTAATAAAAATTCTAAAATATTAATAAAAATGGTAAGAATAAAGAATGCCTTTTATTAGTACTTATCAGTACTTATAAGCCATTTGATTTTTTTCTCCAGCATGCTTATCAGTATTCGAGGCATGCTGGAGGAAAAAATCAAATAGCTTAATAGGAATTACTTAAACTGAAACATAAAAAAGAAGAATGTGTATGAGAGATAGAACATTCAAGAGTTGTGAGAAAGTATCAAATTGTCCAATGTGCATGCAATTGGGCTCCCAGAAAGAAAAGAGAGATACTACTGAAAATAGAATAAAAAACTTAAATGACAATGGCTGATAATTTTTCAAAATTAATGATATACATCATACCACAGATTCAAGTTCAGAGAATATTAACATTATCAAAAACAAACAAACAAAACACCTAAATGTATTGTACTCAAACTGCTGAAAACTAAAGAGAAAATCTGGAAGGCAGCCAGAGGGGGAAAGAAAGGCATATAACATACAGGGGACAAACTTAAGAATACATCAGATTTTTTTCATCAGAAATTATGCAAGTCAAATCACATCTTTAAAATGCTGGAAAAAAAATTTTCTTAAACTGTCAACACAGGATTTTATAAAGGTGAGAACATCTTTCAAAAATGAAAGTAAAATAAGAATTTTTCAGGCAAACAAAAATTGAAAAATAAGTTATCAACTGAAGTGTACAATAAGAAATGTTAAATGAATTTCTTTAGGTAGAAGGAATATCATACCAGACAAAAAAATTAAATCTACACAAAGGAATGAATGTTAGAAATGATAAAAGTACAGAATTATACACCAAGAGATATTAAGTTTATTACATGTAACTTTTACCTCTGTCTTTAAAACATGCTTTATTACTGATGTTGCTAACTTGATTATTTGGTCTTATGGGCAGAATTATGTTCTCACCCCAAAATTCATATGTGGAGATCCTAAACCCCAGTAGCTCAGAATATGACTATAGTTGGAGGTAGGGTCTTCAGAAAGGCAATTAGATGAAAATGAAGTCATTAGGGTGAACCCTAATTCAGTATGACTGGTGTCCTTCTGAGAAGAGGAAATTAAGACACAGACAACAGAGAAAAAAACATATGAAGACGTAGGAAAAAGACAGACAAATACAAGCCAAGGAGAGTCCTCAGAAGAAACCAACCCTACTGATACCTTAATCTTGGACTTGTAGCCTTTAGGATTCTTAGAAAAAAAATTATGTTGTTTAAGCCATCCCGTTTGTGGACTTGGTTATGGTAGTTCTAGCAAACGAATGAACATAGATGTAAAGTGGTGATTGCAAGGTTTCTTGCTACTGTTACTGTTTTTCCATTTGTAGTTATAAGTATCATGTGGAGAGATACTTCAAAACCTGTGTAAATACCTGTATCATACTTTTGCCCATGATCCAAAGCCATGTCCTACTACCCAGTGGACTCCGGAAATATAACTTTTGCACATAAATGAAGATCCAACTTCCTATATCAGTGTTTCTTGCTTGCAACAGCTTTCTAGCATCAGTGCCCTCCTGCTAAACCCAAGTCCTACTCCACCCTAAGACCATGTTCAAGGAAGATTAAGGGTGAATAGGTGTATACTACTGCCTGGCTAGGAGAGGGTTCAACCCTTATGTGGGAAAAAGTTAATACTCTGATGGGCCTTTATAACTCCAAACGCTCTGTAGAAGTAAATGCATATAACTTACTTCTAATTGTTCCTTTCGCTACTGCAGATAGATCTGATATTCTCTGAAGCACATCATGTTATTTGCTATCATTTTAGCCTAGCCCTTGCCAGAAAACATTTGCTAAATATGACCATTTATTCTAGAGAG
This sequence comes from Cacajao melanocephalus, assembly GCA_963573385.1. Taxonomy (NCBI): domain Eukaryota; kingdom Metazoa; phylum Chordata; class Mammalia; order Primates; family Pitheciidae; genus Cacajao; species Cacajao melanocephalus. The sequence goes on from CAUYLG010027977.1 coordinate 18,165, forward strand.
GGAAAAGCTAATGTAGCTTGTATACTCTGTGTATCACTTCTCTTTTTTTTCTCTACTGAGACTAGTATAAGAATGAGGAAGTCTTTCACCTTTTAAGAATTGTGGTTGAGCCGCAGAAAGAATGTACTATCAAAGCTGTGAGACTTTGTAATATATAAATAATGTGGGACAATACAGATAAAAAAAGTATTTCAATCAGAATTGAACCAGGAGTCACATATTTGAGTTCCAGCATTAACTTCATCATTATTAATTCTATAATTTTGGACCAATCAGTACATCCCTCTAAGCCTCAGTTTCCGATCCATAAAACAGGAAAAGCAATAGCTCTGTTTGCTTTCCTGTAAAATATGTGATGGAAAGAGAGGGATCTACTTCATGCCCAAGGTTATTTCAGAGACCAAAATAATGTCCCAGCAGTGCTTGGAAAACAGTTCAGTGCTACTTTTTTTTTTTTTTTTAAATTTTAGGCTGGGCGCAGTGGCTCACCCCTCTAATGCCAGCACTTTGGGAGGCCGAGGAGGGTGGATCACCTGTGATCAGGAGTTCGAGACCAGCCTGACCAACATGGAGGAACCCCTTCTCTACTAAAAATACAAAAATTAGCCAGGCATGGTGGTGGCACATGCCTGTAACCCCAGCTACTCTGGAGGCTGAGGCAGGAGAATCAATTGAACCTGGGAGGCGGAGACTGTGGTAAGCCAAGATCATGCCATTGCACTCCAATCTGGGCAACAAGAGCGAAACTCTGTCTCAAGAAAATTTTTATTTTTATTGGTACATAGTGGTGCATTATGGGGTATGTAAGATATTTTGCTAGGCATACAATGTGTAATAATCACATCAGGGTAAATGAAGTATCCATCACCTCAAGCATTTATCATTTCTCAAGTTACATTCAAATTATATGATTTTAGTTATTTTCAATTGTACAATAAATTATTGTTGACTTTAATCACCCTGTTGTGTTATCAAATACTATATTTTTTCATCCTAGCTAACTGTATTTTGGTACCCATTAACTACTTCAGTGCTATCTAAATGAAAGAGTTTTCTGTGTGAATTGTGGTTGCTGATTTTGAAATAGAAAGCAGGGTCTCACTGGTGTATATAATATGCTTAGGGTCAGGGCATCGATTCAGGCTTTTCTTTGTGTCTTCTCATATCAGAATTCAAGAGGAGATAAGAGTCACAGTATCTTAGGGAGAGTCTGCCTTCTTCTATTTCCCTGCTCCCAGCCCACAGCCTCCAGCTCACACACCAATACTACAGAAGTTTTTGTTTTTGTTTTTGTTGTCTCCCCAGGGGCATAGTGGACAGGGACTATAGAGGTCCCCTCCCCGACTTCCTGAAGCATAACTCATTCTTGGGTGAGCTATTTTCCTTCCTGACCATTAAGCCTGATACCACAAACAAACACAATTTGTAATTAATTTAAAGATTAAAACCTTTAAACCAAGCAACAGGCAATATTCACAGTATCTGAAGATGCTCAGGATTAAAATGATTTGTGTAACAGTTCCCCTATTCAATTAGCCCTGTTAGGTTGTAGTTAGCACCTAATAAAAGTTGAAAGCAAGGGCTTTCCTAACACTGTATTCACTTTCAGCCCAGCAGGCAAAGGCATCTTTCAGCTGGGAAGATACTGAGTTGCAGTGGTTGCTTTGGGTAATGTTATTCTAATACATTCTAACTCAGAGATGTTAGCTATCTTATGCTTAAAAAAATGTTATAAGAGGTTATTTAAGAAGTCTATAAATCAGTATTCATTGTGGCACTAAAGATGCTAATTTTTAAGAAGGATAATGTATGGCATTTTGCTAGATTTCTATATGACCATTTTATGGCAACAGAGTCATGGAGATAAAAAGAGTGGTTGCATTCATTGACTCTAACTCTCATTTATGAAGGGAAATGCACTTGCATATCTTTTACCAGAGGAAATGTAATTGTTATTCATGTTGAGAAAGAGGTTTATTAGTAACTTTATCATAAAGATTCAGATAGAAATAAAGGCATTTGGGTTATTACAAGATATTAATTATGAATGTCAGCCAACTACAGTAGTACGTTTCTTTATAGTGTAAGATGCAAAATTATCTGCTGATTTGGTGGATGCTTATAAACACAGCAGCTTTGGTCTGAGTTCACGATTTTCATCACATGTATAAATACCCATACAGTGTTCAGATTATGCCTGTATGTTTCTAAGTAACTCTTTTGAGGGATCCATAGCCAAGATTCCCTAATTATAAGCTGTTCCATAAAGTTCATTGCTATGTTTTTGTTTTCCTTCTAAGTGACAAATGCATTTTAGAATGACTGTTCACATTTATTCATTCAGAAGGCATTTACTGAGTGATTTCTGTTTCTAGGAACTCTGTTTAGATCTGGGAATAAATTTATAAATAACAGAGAGACAGTTTTAGCCCTCTTAGAGCAGGAAAGACAGACAAGGAAATTGCAGCATGCTGTATTACATAGTATGATAAGGACGTGCAGAGCACTAGGACGATTAGAGAAGGGGCATCAGACGCAGATTTGGGGGTGGCCGGAAAAGGTTTCAAAGGAGGACCTACATCTAAGCTGAGAAATAAAGGGTAGATAACAGTTGGTCAGGCAAAGAGAGAGAGGAGAAAACTGTTCTAGGTAGGTATTACAACGTGAAGAAGGGTCTGAAGGGCAGAGAGAGCCAAGCAGCAGCTTAAAAACTGCGGTTCAATATGTTGGGAGCATCGTGTTTGAGTGCAGGGCTGGGGAGAAATGAGACTGATGAAGATAGGCAGGAGTTGGTCTAATGAGAGAGTACATATCCTGTGAGGCGGTCTGGGTTCTGTCCTGTGAGTTTGAAAGATTTTAGGCAGGGTCATGAAATGATCAGATTAGCTGCAATGAGGGAAATGGATTGGAACGTGACAAAACTAGAAGTAGTTAGGGGGCTATTGCAATGACCCAGATGCAAGTGGGGAATTTTGTGGCATTAAAGATTATGGCTTTTATTTTCTGCATGAATTGGAAAGAGAATATCTGAGAATGAGATGAAAGGAGAGTTGGTGTTCAAAGATTTGAGAATAGTAGGAAAAAAAAAAATCTAACTAGGGAAACAGGATTGCTGGGCAGTCGTGAGGGTCCCACTGGTAATGTAGAACACAAATTTAGAGTGGCATCTGTATCATTGCCTGACTTTCCTCAGGATACTCAAAAGCACATGTGCAGCATGTTGCTAGTGGGCAGCTGAACTGATGGATCAAAAGACAGGATGAAGAGATGAACAATGGAATCTGAACTGGGTAAGAAAGTAAAAAAATACAAAATGGGGCTAAATGATAGGATGGAAATAGTGAGGTCCAAAGCTCAAGACCTGAGATCAGACAACATGGAAGGATTAAGAGGAAGGCCACCTAAAGGAATGCATAAGGCACTGACCTCTCGCAAAGGTTAGCACATCACTGATGACTTAAATACCGCTGGAAATACACTAGCTAGAGAAAATTTAAAATTTTAGATTCTTTTCAGGGAGAATCCTAAATGTTTTGAACCTCTGCAAGTGAGAATTCTGAAGGGTGAAAGGGATACAATCCATTTCTGCTTATTTCATGTGTCTCTCCTTTGTCTTTTGATCTCTTCTTGTCCAAGATGCTAATTACAGTTTATGAACTCTCCAGGGCCAGGGTTGATAGAGGAAAAAAAGGGTAAAGGAGAAAGTAAAGTCTTACTGGACTAGTACTATACTAAGATGGCATTAGTGCCCTCTGAGCTTGGCAGATAGATAGAAAGAATGGATGGATGGATGGATAGATAGACGGATGGATAGATAGACAGAGACAGATAGATAGATAGATAGATAGATAGATAGATAGATAGATAGATAGATAGACAGACAGACAGATACATGGATAGATGGATATTGAGAGAGAGAGAGAGAGAGACACACACACACACACATATATCTATATATAATACTAATTCTTTCTTCCATAGGATGCTCTGTGCAATTTTCAAATATACTTCCTCCCCAACACAACACTGAGGATCTTTTACCTCCAGTTCCCTTAACATAGTCAAATGTCTCTCCTCTTGTTAGCCAGTTATGATTCCTTCCTTCATCCATGAACATCCAGAGGTACACATTCAACCTCTTACAGCAGAGATCTCATTGCACCTCCAAGGAGTCTCCTAGGAAATATCACCTATTGTTCATGTGGCCATATTTAGTTCATGAGCAAATGCACAATCTGGGTTGGCTGTGATAGCCATAGAGGTGTTCTACTCAGATCCCCCTTCGGAGAAACTACTGGCCGGGTGTGGTGGCTCACGCCTGTAATCCAAACACTTTGGGAGGCCTAGGCAGGTGGATCATGCGATCAGGAGTTCAAGACCAGCCTGGCCAACATAGTGAAACCTTGTTTCTACTAAAAATACAAAAATTATCCAGGCATGGTAGCACATGCCTGTAATCCCAGCTACTCGGGAGGCTGAGACAAGAGAATTGCTTGAACCTGGGAGGTGGAGATTGCAGTGAGTCGAGGTCATGCTACTGTACTCAGCCTGGGCAACAGAGTGAGACTGTCTGGGGGAAAAAAAAAAAAAGAGAGAACTGCTGTGATGAGCAGAGCTGAACTGCTGCCACTTTGTGCTCATCAAAGAATTTATCCCAGGCCACACTCTCCTGGCCTACACCTGCACAATGACTGAGCATGGCAGGGTTACTAGAAAACAACCCGTACTACCTGACATAGGATTTGTCTAATGGGCAACCTCAGCTCAAGGGCTCCCCATCAACCTCACTGAGACTTTCTCAGAACTAAGCAGCAGCCTGAGCTCTTCCTACTGAATTCTTCCTCCTCTCTCTCCTTTCACAGGTGTTAGACAGGGTGGAAGGCTCTTGTTCTCTGTTCTTTTGTCCTTCGTAGGTGGTTCTTCCATAAATATCTTGCACATTTGAGCCCATCTTGGCATCTGCTTCTTGGAAGACCTTAATGCCACAATTACTTCCCAACAGTAATTCCACATATCCTTTAGAATTGACAGGTCCTGCAGAATTCTTTTAGAATTCAATACATTATGGGCCCGTTCTCCGTATCAAACTCTACAAATAATCTTCGGTCTTAAGAGCACACAGGATTTGTTTTCATTGGTATGGTAAAACATGCAAACATGAAAATGAGCATCATAAAGGAAGAAGTTTGTTCTACTCACAGATCTGCAGACACAGGAGGCATACATATCTGCAGACATATCTAAACTGGTTTCTAAATGCATAGTTTGTGATTCATATATCTGTCTATCACCCACAGCATCTAGCACCATGGTTTACACATAAAAGGTGATATCTAGAAGGATGCTGACTGAATCAAATAAATCACCTCTCATCAGGTTTCCCAAAAGGTGAAAAGATAATTTCCCAAGTCACTTAGAGAATTAGTTGTCCTTTTTGAAAAAGAGAAAGACAAACAGGAGAATGGCCTGGAATGGTGGACGTTTTCCCAGAATGCTTTGAGGAGTCCCCACCTGCATGACAGCTGCTCACACAATGGATCTTGCAGACAAATAAAGAAAATTAGCAAATGGGGAATGGGCCAAACCCTCTTCATTGAAAAGGGAGCAATAAAGATATCCTGTCTAACTCTTCCTGCCACAGATCAGTAACAAAATCTTATCTATGAATCACCAATCCTGGGTGAGAAATGCCAATCAACATTAATTTGGTGCTCTGAATGTCCTGGCAGGAGGGACAGGAGGCTATCCTGCTAAATCACATTTAAATTAGCCAAGGTGGGCAGCTGCCTCACAGATAACGCTGGTGGAGAACAATGCAAGACAGATGATTTACCAATTAAACGAATCAAGCTTCCCAAACACTGATGGCCTGAGGACTAGGGTGCCATGTGTTTCTGCCAGACACAGATCTGTTTCCATAACCAAATTAGGCTTCAAGTTTATAACTCATATGTCTAAACCTCCCTACTTTGTCTCCCACCCCCTACACACATACAAAGTAGATTGCATGTTAATGAACAAAGCTCAGACTTTCTCCATTTCTCCACTTGTCAAAATCTCTTTCACCTTCGCAACCAACAGTAAATCACACGTTCTGCTTGAACAGGCACTCAGACAAAACCCCTGCCAAATGGCTATCATAGGAGAAAGGCCTTTGTCAGAGCATAGGCATTGTGTTTTTAAAAGGGAAAGATAGCCCACGTGGAAACAGGAAGGCTCGTTCCGGCTATCCTTTTAAAAATGCAAGGTGTTGGGTGCAAACTAGAATTCAAAACTGAATTCAAGCACCAGCTTGCAATGGACAGCCAAGCTCATGAAAAGCTTAGGGGATTGTAAAGTAATAATAAATAACATTTAGGTAGAAGAGTTTGCAGTGTGCTTTATAGTATCTCGTTTAGTCTTCAGAAAAGTGTTTAATGTTTTTCTTATAATCTTTGTTTTACAGATGTAGAATAAGAGAAGTGGTTTTCCTAAGATCACGTAACTAAGACTTATTAATAAAAAGTTTGATGTTCTTTCTATTATAACATAGTGTCTCTCCAAAATGTTTTGATTCTGAAATTCTTTGAGTAAAAATCTAAATAGCAGGAAACAACGAAGAGGCTATTTGAGGCCATTTATAGTTTCTATCACAAAAAAAGAAAGAATGAGAAGAAAGGGAGAGAGGAAAAAGGAAAGCAAAAATTCAAACAAAAAATAGAAACAAAAGAGAAAGATGAGTATTAAAATGCATTCAGAGATTAAGAGAAGACAGATTTGTTCACCTTGATTTTTGCTCAAAAAGGCAGCCAGATGCCAATTTTTTTTCCTTTTTTTTGTAGAGACATAAAAGGCACACAATGAAATCTTAATAATATGTACTGGATGTTGCAGCATTAACTGATGAGCCAGACAAGGTAAAGACCTCAGACTACCAAATGTTTTGAAAGATGAATAGCGAATGCGAAACTGTGAACCAACATAGATTTTAGAATCCTTGAAAAAATAGAGCTAGAGGAAGTCTTTCAGACAATTGATTGCAAATATTTGAGTTTACAACTGAGCAAATGGAGAAAAGAGAAGTGACTCATCAGTCCAACAAGCAGCAGAATCAGAACCAGACCCCAATTCTTGGGTCTCCTGTCCTTCCTGGCACTGAACGCACCTATCATAAGTAACTTGAGTTTCAGAGGGGAAGGAAAAGACTGCAATGTCCCAGGTACTATTCTAGACACTTGTTAGGGGACTCCAGGACAGCTTGTGCAATGCCTATTTTAAGTAGCTGGAAGATTCTACAGTATGGGAAAAGCTCACTGAAGGCAAAAGTAAATATTACCTATTGTGGTTCTGGAAAAGAAAATAATTTCTCATTTATCTACTGGAGCTGTTTGACGAACTTGGTAATATATGAACATGGAAAGCCAATGAGTATACTTTTGTAAAAATCCTTGACACTTTTGTCAGTTTTCCAGAAGATGTTTTAGAGCTTTTAAGCATAGAATGAACAAGGGAAAACAGCTTCGTTAATATTGTCTTTAAGCCAGTACCTTACACTTATACCTTATATATATTTATATAAGGCATATAAAGTACCTTATACAAGAAACAGAAGGTAGATTTTTAAAAACACTTTTCCTGTATATTACAGCAATAACAGAGAAACCTCCAGGATATTAACATGGGCATGTATCTAATATCATTTTTAAGATATTATTTTGAAAATGGCACACAATGAAGGCCAGTGGAGCTAAACCATTCCACGTAGTAATACACCAAGCCGATGTGAGTAAATTACAGGCTATAAGACCGAGCAGATATCTAGCTCACGAATTTCCATGAGGGCCCATACAAAAAATGCATTCAAAGAAAGAAAAATAAATACACATGATACCTATACCATGATGGGTTCACTACCAGTTACAATTTGGAGCAGAGTTGTTGGAACCCTCGCATTCATTCTCTGCAATATCTGCTCCACATGCTGATATTGCTGCCAAAAGACCAGCAATTACCTGAACATGATCAGAAAGGGGGCTGGAAATGTACAGACATTATTATCATTCTGTATACAAAATGATGTGGCTGCAGCTGGAATGCTGCATGTAATCTCAATGCACACTGCAAGAGATACTGTGTGGCAGTGCTAAAGAAATCCCAGAGAAAACATGGAAATAATCAAATAAAAAGAATTAGCATGAGCTGGACTAAAATAACAGTTTGTCTATAAACATGAAGGTGACAGAAATTTAGCAAACCAACATGCAATTTGAAAGGGACAAATATTGAAATATAGAAGTAGATCTCCTCTCACACACTAATTTTTGAACCTGAATGAACATTTTAAAGAAATAAAAGGATTAACTCTTACCTCTGCTACTAACTAGCTAATTGACCTGGACTAGTTTCTTCAGGCTCTCTGGACTTCACTTTCTTCATCTTTCAGATAAAGGGACTGGTATTAAGTCAAATCCAATGCATCAAAGCTTTATTGAGCAATTACTATGAAAATAGAGCTGGAAAACTGTATGACACGTGACCTGTGCCATGAAAAAGCTCACTCCCTTGTCATAGGAATGAGATACATTCTAACTACTGCATTAAAAAATACAGATTAGGATGTATTAAACATCACCCAGAGGCACTACATGCTGACATGAAAACCTCGGGGAGAAGGTTTGCCTAATAAAGTGATTTCTAAACTCCAGGGCCATGTGGGCAACAGACAAGTCTTTGTTTTTATTTGCAATGCCAAACTCAGTGACTGCTTCTTAGAAGGAACTTGATAAATAACTGTTGATCATAGAATGTAGCATCTAAAATAAAATTTGAAGGATGAGTAAGATTGTTTTTCTGTCAAAGATGAATTTGAGAATATCGTTTATGTTTGAGGGATTTACATAGAAAAATCTTTAGATGCAAGAAAGTGTAAGGTATTTCTAGAAGGAAGAATGGCATGATTTGGCTGTAGTATAAGGTATTGTGACAGAATTAGAGGCTGGTGCTGAAAAAAAAAAGGGGGCTGGGAACGTATAAAGGAGGTACTTGAATTCCAAGGGCATAAATTTACATCTGAATCCATTTAACGATTCTAACCAAAAGATCAAAACCGTTTATCTAGTGTTTTGAAGATTTTTCTGAAGATGGTTTAGAAAGAGCTGAGACTAAGAGGCTATTTAAATAGCAAAGTTAGTGCTTGGTAATCCCAAAATTAGAGTTGTGACATTTATTTATTTAGTTTATTCATTCATTAATTCACCAGGGAATGAATGAAAGCCTCCGATGTATTAGTCATTCTGCTAAGGGTTGAGGATTCAGATATGATGAGAAGTGGTTCTTGACCTTAAGAGTCTCCAAATGCACAGACCTGTAGTGAACAACTTTTCTTGTTGCCTATGCAACATCGATTCTCCTTTTTCTCAATAGTGCGCTGCTTTTACTTTGGGAGCCACTCTTCCCTTTCAGATGCAGTCTCAGTGGGATGGTCAACCAATATATCCTACATTTTGAGAACCAGCAGAAGGAAGTAATAATAATGGAAAGCAAATAAGGAGGAGTGAGTCAGAGGGAGAAGGAGACTTTAGCATCTTCCTGAAATTAGGAAGAAAGCTTCAAGAATAAAGTAATCCACAGGGTCAAATGCTGCTGTAAGTTTGAGTAGTAATACACCAAGCCGATGTGAGTGGTATTGGTTTGCAAAGATGGTATTAGTTTGGTAGTTAGGACATTGGTGACCTCCACAGGTGACCTTCAGAAGAATCACCTGGGGAACTTGTCAATAGAATTTGTGAATCTCCACCTTTAGGGATTCTGATTTAGAAGGAGTAGAAAGAAGGCCTTAGGATCTGCATTTATAACAACCACTGCTGATTATTTTGACGCAGGTAAATATACAGACCACATTTTAAAGAAACACTAGGTAAGTATGATTTTCATGCAAAAGACAAAAACCATAAAGTTACCTAATTCAGGGACCATTTCAAAGACCAAATCAAATCAATAGCCTAGTTGATCTGATCGACTGTGCAGAAACTAGCCATTACCATGGTAAAGTGGGGAGGAACACTCAATAGAAAGCAATTGATTTACTGTTCGTATATAAGATGAATGTAGACATGGATTTTGTTTTAAATGATTTAGATGAAAAATAAAAGCTATCTAAGTTCAAAGGAAAGGTATGTTTTTATTTCTTTAAATAACTCAATTTCCATTACTGTTTTAATAAAATGGACATAAAATATAAAGCATATATTATATCTCAGGTCTTTTCTCTGCCGTATCCTTGATCTTACTGCTTCCCCACTATGAAGATTTGGAGAAAGATTGATTAATTCCTTATTTTCATTGTTGCCACACTCCCCTGCATGTCTTGATTGCTGTTGGGACTGGAACTAAGAAAATGACACCAGGACAAGTGTTGTTGGGGCATTTCCAACCCATTAGAATTAGTAAATATTTGAAAGCTTGCTAGACAGCTGGTTCTCAGGAGATAGCATCTCCCTTCCAGATTTAACTAAAAAAGTAATTTTTTTTACCCATACAGAGACCTCAGGCTTTCGGTGTTTGATCATTAAGGATGATTCATTGAGGTGGAATTTTTCAGGAGTTCAGGTTAGCTGGGAACACCTCATTAGACAGAACGAAATCTACTTATAAACTCAGATACTAGAAGACCTTGGTTCTAGGCCCTGCTCTGCCCTGAATATAATATGTCATCTAAGAAAGTTTTAGCACTTCTGGTATCATAGGCAATTCTAGACTAGAGAATGTTAGTGCTTGATGGAACCTAAGAGATTAAATTACCTGGGCCACTCCTTTTGTTTTAAAGTTGAGAAAACAAAGGGGTGACCAGGGAAACCTTCTCCAAGGTCAGGTGGTTGATAGTGGCTCTTGCCAAACCTGAAACCTAAGGCCTCTGGGTTCCCAAATTTATCTTTTTTCCACTGCACCTAATAGCTTTAGGGTATGCCCCCGGAAGACACAGAAATCTCCATTTTATAAATGAGGAAGCTGCCTCAAGGCAATTACCAATTTTTCCAGCATCACATATTGAAATGGGAAAAGTTCCCTTGTCCCCCTCACAGGGTGTGCGACAGGGGAAGTGGCTCGCTTCGTCGGTGCCCCACTGCTCAAACCTCTAGGGGGAGCACACAGACCGGGAGGTGGTGGGGCTCCGACCACACAGCAGCATCTCAGGGTGAACGTTTACAGCTGAATTCGGGTGGACGTTTGTTAAGGTGCTCTTTTAGTTTTGCCGTCTATAGGCGAAAACTTGTGTTAATCAGCTCAATCAGACCCTCTGCTTTATCGCAAGGACAGAAGGCTTTCTGTATCTCAGGTTCTTACTTTGGTATACCAAAAAAATTGGATCGCACATGGGCTTGGAGAATGAGTGCAAGGTTTTATGGGGGGATGGAGTGGGAAGGTGGTTTTCTCTTGGAGTCAGGAGAAAACTGTCCTCCACCCGCCCTTGCCAGATGCCCGTCAGCATCCTTTCTGCCAGCCCACGGCCTGCCGCTGTCTGCCGGTGCCTGTCGGTGTGTTCTTCTGCTCCTACACATGTCCAGCCGCTCTTCTGTCAACGTGCTCCTCTCAACATTCAGCTGCTTGTGTCTCCGCCTTCTAGGGTTTGGGGTTTTATAGGTGCAGAATGGGAGCATGGCAGGCCAGGGTGGTCTTGGAATACGCAACATTTAGGCACAAAAACAGAAATGCCTGTCCTCCCCTAGGTCCGTGGACACAGGCCTGGGGTGGAGCTCTAGCCAGGGACCCGCCCATCTCTACCTAGCACTTCCCTGCCCCCCTCCCATATCAATGTCTCATACTAACAGCAATGCAAAATTACATACTAATATCCTGCCAATGGAGCATTGCCAAACACTTGAGATACTTTCTCCAATATTCTCAGTCCAGTGTTAATTTATTTACTACATAGCAGATAGAAAAGAAATCTACCATCTTCTATGGATGGTACATTTAATAATGTCAACATTCTTGAATGATAAAACCAGGACTGAAACCAGTATTTTCTAACATTGAACTTAGTGTTTTATCCACAGTAACACACATCATATTCCCTGAAATGGTTTAACCAAGGAGAAGTTTCGGATTGTGACACAGAAGTCACATCATGGGGTCTAGCCACTGTGTCTGTCTTTTCTTACCACTCCTGCAAAGAAAGCCTTTTGAAATGATCAGTGAAATATATATATATATATATTATATATATATAATTAAATATATTAATTCAAAGAAGCATTTCTTTCCTATGTTGAGGTCTCTGGGTTGTGTTTGATTTCTTCTAGAAGAAAACTTTCCAAGAAGGGATGTTCCTCCATATTTTGCTAAAATTTCCCTCTTAGGGCCATATCTATGTGGATACTTTGATAGAAAGAGCACTGCTGGGCTTGGATGGGATTTGCAAATGCATCCAGAACACTTGATAACAATATGGGAAAACAGGATGGAGTCTGGTGACAAGAGAAGAAAAAGAAGAGATGGGCAGGTCCCAAGACACAGACGCCACCATGGTTAAGAGCCCTCTGTCTAAGAGCATTTGTTTGCTCCATTGCTTAAGCTTTTGGTGAAGGAATATAAAGGACTAAATAATTGGACAGAACTGGTCCTGAGGAAAATTAGTAGAAAACATGAAATAATCTGTCACCACAGTCAGTGAAATTTGAGGGACACTTTGAAAGTCTTCTGAACCAACTACAGCAGTGGTTCTCAAACCTCTTGGTCTCAACACCCCTTTGTTAGCTCCAAACAACAACAAAATGAGTGAGAAAAGCTACATTTTTTTGGCAAATATTTTGTATTTATGGCTTAATTTTTTGAAAAGCTATGTTATCAAATATTCTTCTGCAATCAATCTATTGTGTTACATTGTTCTGGTTGAAGTATATGAAGCAAATCCAGGCTTATCCAGATACGTAGTTGGAAAAGGGAATATTTTAATAGCTTTTTTATATCATTGTGAATATTCATCTTTGACATTATACCAAAGCTGAACAAATAGTTTCTGTGTGTGTGTGTGTGTGTGTTGAGATAGGATTTTGCTGTCATTGAGGTACAGTGGCATGATCAGGGCTCACCGTAGCCTCAATCTCCTGGGCGCAAGAGATCCTCCTCAGCCTCTCCAGTAGCTGGGACTACAGATGCATGCCACCATGCCCAGCTAATTTTTAAATGTTTCTTTTGTAGAGACAGGGTCTCACTATATTGGCCAGGCTGGTTTCAAACTCCTGACCTCAAGCAATCCTTTTGCCTCAGCCTCCAAAAATGAGGGGATTACAGACATGAGCCACCATGCCAGGCCAAAACTGAACAAACGATTTCTTGAAGATTTATTTGCAATGTGGAATCTGAAACTGTATTAACTTTTTACACTTTGCTACATGAAAATCCTTTGGTCTATTTTGTACATCATATGGATCTTTTACTCACATTACTCACATATGATTTGCAGCATTGTGTATTCGTGATATGGAAAATATTGGTTCCTTGAATTGTTTAGATTATCCAAATGTTGACATATTTCATTGTCCAATATCAAAAACATCTCATACATTAATGTCATTACAAATCTTATCCAAAAAAGTCCTTAAATACTGGAAAACTGTCAAGTTTACAGCACCAGATACAGTTTTCCAGGACTCTAATTTTTGCTTGAAAGCACAAATATTGGCAGGGCACGGTGGTTCATGCCTGTAATCCCAGCACTTTGGGAGGCCAAGGCAGGTGGATTACCTGAGGTTAGGAGTTTGAGACCAGCCTGGCTAACATGGTGAAACCCTATCTCTACTAAAAATACAAAAATTAGCTGGGTTTGGTGGCAGGTGCCTGTAATCCCAGAGGGAGGCTGAGGCTGGAGAATTTCTTGAACCCAGGTGGCAGAGGTTGCAGTGAGCGGAGATCGTGCCACTGCACTTCAGCCTGGACAACAAGAGCGAAACTTTGTCTCAAAAAAAAAAAAAAAAAGAAAGCACAAATGTTATCACTGGTAGGGGAGAAATACTATTAGCGGTTTTCTTTGAAGTACCAAGCTTACTTCATTCATTCTCAAAGAAATGTCTGCCAAATATCCAAGTCTCAATAATCATTGCTTGTTGATTAGTAGCTCATTCTAGTATAAATAATGGCACATGAAAAGAGCAAGTAACTCAGCTCACAATTTAAACACTTGCACAATTGCTTGGCCTGAGACAACCATCATACTTTGCTATGCATTTATGTGTTTTATATGTACTTTCCATTTTGTGAAACTATTAAAAATATATAAACTTTAGACTCAGATTTAGTAAAATTAGAAACTTTGCTTCTTCATTAAGAACATTTTAATATTAAACAGTTTTCCGCTTTCTACATTTCCTCCATCCTTCTTTCACTCCCTCCTCCTCTTCTTTTATACCTTTCTCCCTCCCTTCTTTCTCCCATCTTCTGTGAGTGGGAAGTGGAAAAGAATATAATCACTGCCAGTGCAGCTTGGATGCATTGCCTTGATGTAAGGCACCCAACAGTGGACCCACAATTTCTCTGTAACATCATTGCAAATGTCAAGACAGTGAAATATAATGCCTTTTATCATTATGAAAATGGTTTTGACAATAAAATGGAGAAAGATCATCGTTTCAACAAATTGTGCTGGAACAACTGAACAACCACATGTAAAAACATGAATGTAGACACAAACCTTACACCCTTCACAAAAATTATCTCCATATGAATAACAGACCTAAGTGCAGAATGCAAAAGTATAAAACTCCTAGAAGATGACATAGAAAAAAATCTAGATGGCCTTTTTAGATATGACAATAAGGTGTGATCCATGAAAATGAGAATTGATAAGCTGACTAAAGTTTTAAAAATTCTGTTCTGTGAATGACTGTCAAGAGAATAAAAAGGATACCCCACAGACTGGGCAAAAAATATTTGCAAAATATATACCTGATAAAGACTGTTATTCAAAATATACAAAGAGCTATTAAAATCCAACAATAAGAAAACAAAAAACTCAGTTAAAAACTAGGCCAGGTTGGGTGCTGTGGCTCACACCTGTAACCCCAGCACTTTGGGAGGCTGAGGCAGGCAGATCACCTGAGGTCAGGAGTTCGAGACCAGCTTGGCCAACATGCCAAAACTCTGTCTCTACTAAAAATACAAAATATTAGCTGGGTGTGGTGCTGGGCACCTGTAATCCTAGCTACTCTGGAGGCTGAAGTAGGAGAAACTGTGGAACTTGGGAGGCAGAGGTTGCGGTGAGCCGAGATTGTGCCACTGCTCTCCAGCCTGGGAGACAGAGGGAGATTCCATCTCAAACAAACAAACAAACAAAAAACTAGGCCAAAGACCTTAACAGGTACCTCACCAAGGAAGATATACAGCTGGCAAATAAGCAGATGAAATAACACTTTGCATCATATATCATTAGGGAAATGAAAATTAAAATGACAGTGAGGTAATACTATATACCTCTTAGGATGGCCAAAATCTGGAATGCTGACAACATCAAATGCTGGTGTGGATGTAGAGCAACAGGAGCTCTCATTCATTGCTGGTGGGAATGCAAAATAGTACTGCCACTTTGAAAGACAGTTTGACAGTTTCTCACAAAACTAAATATACTCTTATCATATAATCCAGCAATCACACTTGGTATTTACCCAAAGGAATTGAAAATTTATGTCCATACAAAAATCTACATGCAGATGTTTACAGCAGCTTTCTTCGTGATTGCTAAAACTTGAAAGCAACCAAGATGTTCTTAATCAGGTAAATGAATAAACTATGGCACATCTGGACAATGGTTATTATTCGGAGCTAAAAGGATATGAACTATCCAGAAAACAAAAGACATTGAGGAAATTTACATGCATATCACTAAGTGTAATAAGCCAATCTGAAAAGGCTACATACTATATAATTCCAACTACGCAACACCTTGGAAAAGGCAACACTGTGAAGATAGTAAATAGATCCGGGGTTGCCAGAAGGTAGTGAGAAAGCAGAGATGAACAGGTGGAGCATGGAGAATGTTTAGAGCAGTGAGACCACTCTGTATAATATTATTATAATAGTAGATACATGTCATCATACATTTGTCTAAACCCACAGAATGTACAACACCAAGAGTGAACCCTCATGTAAACTGTGGACTCTGGGTGATGTGTCAATGAAGGTTCATCAGTTGTAACGAATGAACCATTCTAGTTGGGAATGTTAATAACGAGGGAGGCTACGCACGTGTGGGGGCAGGGCCCACACGTAATATCTTGGTGCCTTCCTCACAATCCTGCTGTGAACTGAAAATTACTCTTTAAAAAAGCCTTAAAAAACAATTTTGACCTCATAAACCCTCTGAAGGTGTCTCAGAGACTCCAGAGAGTTTCTTAGACCATACTCTGAGAACCGCTGACCTATACTATCTATTTTTAAAATGTTCTCTTGGCAAATGCAACAGAATCACTTGTTATTTTTTTAACTGTCAAAAATTTTAAATATTTACAGTATACAATGTTTTGAGATATGTATACATTACAGACTAGCTAAATCAAGCTAATGAACATACGCATTACCTCACATGTATCACTTTTTGTGTTGAGAACACTTGAGTTCTACTCTCAGCAATTTTCAAGTATCCAATATTTTGTTATTAACTAGAGTCACCTAATGTACAACAGATCTCTTGAACTTATTTCTCCTAACTGAAGTTTTATATCCTTTGGCTAACATCTCCCTAACGCTCTCTACCCCCAGCCTCTTATAACCACCCTTCTACTTCTATGAGCTTGACTTTTTAAGAGTCCACATATGAGAGTGATCACACAGTATTTATCTTTCTGTGCCTAGCTTGCTGCAAGTAACATAGTTTCCTCCAAATTCATTATATTGTCAGGTATGACAGAATATCCTTCTTTTTTAACAGTGAATAGTATTTCATTGTGCATATATATCACATTTTCTGTATTGATTCTGATGGACACAGCTGAATTCCATACCGTGGTTATTGTGACTAGTGCTACAATGAACATGGGTGTGCAGATATCTTTTTGAACATATCACTTTCATTTCCTTTGGATATGTACCAAGTAGTGGGATTGCTGGATCACATGGTAATTCTATTTTTAACTTTTTTGAGGAAACTCCATTCTGTTTTGCCTATTAGCTGCACTAATTTACATTCCCACCAAAAGTGTGCAAAGGAACCCTTTTTGCCTCACCTTCACCAACACTTGTTATCTTTCCTTTTTTTGGTAACAGTCATTCTATCACATGTGAGGTGAGATACCACTGTGGTTTTGATTTGCATTTTCCTGATGATTAGCGATGTTGATAATCTTTTAATATACCTGTTGGCCATTTGTATGTCTTCTTTTGAAAAATGTCTATTCGGGTTCTTTGCCCATTTTTAAACTTAATAGGTGTTCTTGGCTTCTCTGCTGTAACTCTATTGATCACAAATGCATGGATTTATTTCTGGGCTCTCTATTCCATTCCATTGGTCTGTGTGTCTTTTTCTATGTCAGTACCACGCTACTTTGATTACTATAGCTTTGTAGTATATTTTTAAACAGGTAGTGTGATGTCTCCAGTTTTGTTCTTTTTGTTCAAAATTCCTTTGGCTATTCAGGATCTTTTGTGGGTCCATAAAAATATTAGGATTTTTTTTTCCTATTTCTGTGACCACGTCTTTTGAATTTTTACAGAAACTGCACGGAACCCACAGATCCCTTCAGGTAGTATAAACATTTTAACAATATGAATTCTTCCAATTCATGAACATGATTTTTTTTCCCTTGTGTCTTCTTCCATTTCTTCCATCCATGTTTTATAGTTTTCAATGTACAGATCTTCACCTCTTTGGTTAAATGTATTCCTAAGTCTCTTATTTTATTACAGCTATTGTAAATGGGATTGTTTTCTTAATTTCTTTTTCATTGTTAGTGTATAGAAACATCACTGAGCACCTGAGCAAACACTATTCCCTTAAACAATTTAATTCCTGTCTTCAGACAGCCTGTTTCATCCTTAGCTTCTGTTCTCAAGTCCACTTCCTATGCCCTCAGCACACAGTCCAAGTGCAAAGACAAATTTCTCTTCTTTTTTCTTTTCCATATCACGTAATCTACAAAGAAGATGGGCATGTGTGGATTAAAAAAAAAAAAAAAAAAAGGATGCTTTGTCCAGCTTTGAAGGCACTAACCAGAACTGGGGTAAGATGTATGGAATAATTAAAGCCGCTATGATCTTTTACGCTCCAAAAGCCTTTTAAATTCGTGTCATCTTTGGTCAATGGCTTTACAGTTCTAACAAGCAATTTTCACAAAGCACTATTAAAGGCCGTAAACTTTATTTTCTTCTAATTCTCCTTTAAAAAATTTCTTAAGTTGCTCTGAGTTGAGAAGGGATGGGGACAATGTATCTTTAAATAATAAAGAAACAATTTTAATATTCTCATAAACATCATCCCCTCTGCTGGCTGCTGCAAACTTTAACAGCCCAGCAGCCAGAAAAGCAAGTAGGGCAAACAATACAAGAAGAGTCATTATTGTAACTAAATTAGACCGTTTGTTTTCTTTCCCTCAAATCAAATTGTGTAGGAGCTGCTTTATTGCAAAACAGACATTAAAATTCCAGCAAGACCTCAGAGAGAAAGTAATTTCTATTTTATCAGTGCTGTAAAGCTGTCTTTATGTTCTGAAGCAGGAAATATTGCAAGGATATTTATAGCTTCGGCTCCAAAGCCAGTTTGAATAGAAATGTTACCGCGGTCGCTGGAGCTGTCATACTGCTCGGTGGAGCAGGGAATTTTAGTGAATTTGTGAATTACTGTTTCAGTCTTGACAAGTCTCTCAGTGAAGCTGGTGTGTGTGTCTGGAGCCGTTTGGTGTTTTGGGAGATAATGATTAAAGACTTGGATTTGCTTTAAGGAGAGATTTAAATGATATTCTACAGCTAATCAGTTTTGCTCATCAAGTCCTCCTGGAACAAAAGCAAGGTTTCCAAACTTTGCCATCCTTAGCGTTTGGTGACCCGGCAGCAAGCATTCTCCAGCCCTCTTCACTTTCCTTCATCTTTGCACCCCTCCCCTTTCTGTCCATGACCTTCCCATCCCAGTGTCCCTTCTCCTCTTCTGTCTGAACTTCTTACCAAGATCTGACAGTTATTTACCACCCTGCTCCTCCCCTGGGGTCTAAGGAAATGATTTGTTATTGTATCTTGAATGTATTTTAACCTTGTGAAATTCTCTAGGATTCCACGAACACTATCCTCACCATCACAGTGGAAAGAGCTTTCTTTGTTTCACGCCGGGAAGAATTGGAGTCCAGACATAGGAAGACTAAGGTGACACAGCTTCAGGAGAACAGATGGGAGGCGCATCAGGTTCTCTCATTTTAGTTCAATTTTAGTTCACCACTGCCACTTGCGTATCACACCAGCAAAAACAGAAGTTTCATGACCGAGGTATAAATAGACAATCATTTGAGCTAATTTATCTGAAAGTGAAGCAATGAATAGAGACTTTTAATAGCTCCAGAGCTACCCTAGGCTAGGAGGGAAGACAGAGCTACGCTGTGCCTGGGCATATTATTGCTCTGAAAGCCAGCAGCAATGGGGGTGGGGAATGGCTCCAGCCTTAGGATGAAAGAGACCATGGAAGTGTGCGGTAGTCTTTTTCATATAGCTTCTCAAAACTAATCTAAAGGGCTTTGCTTTCTGTTTGTGGGTCAAGGGTTTGATTTATGGCACACTGCTCATCGCCTGACCACTCAGGTCAACAGCAGAGTTTAATTCCCGATTAGGCAATCTGTAGTGAGGTTTTCTTCAGAATCACATCCCAGAGAATCCTTTTGCTTTATGGGACAAAGAATTTACCCTCTGCTCAGAACCTGCTGTTTCGGTGAGAGATGAAGATGCTTTTAAAATCTCCCTAAGCTTAGCTAGAAATAACAGGCCTTGCCTTAGGGAATGTCCAGCTGTGGAGACTTGGCCACTCTTATCCAATTTTGCAATGCACCTGCATCCTTGACTTGCCATTGAACCAGAGAATGTAAGGGCTAAAAATGATTTTAGAGGACTCTAAGACAATCCACCATTTAAAGGCAGATTAGAACTCGGGTCTTTTGTGCTCAGGGCCAGTTATCTTTCCTCTGCACATGTGCTACCCAAAACAGTAGCCAGCAGCCACATGTGATGTTGAGCCCTTGAATATGGCTAATCCATTTGGACTAATCCATATAGGCTAATCCAAATGGAGATGTGCTATAAGTGAATGGACTATACCAGATTTCAAACAAAGACCTATTAGAAAAACAAGAATGTAAAATAGCTCAAAAATACTTTTTTATATTGATTACATATTGAAATTATAATATTTGGTAAAATAAAATATATTAACATTAATTTCACCTCTTTCTTTCTTAATGTGGCTACTAGAAAATTTTAAAGTGTGTATGTGGCTTGCATTATCTTTCTATTGGACAACTCTGTTCTGCACATCTTCCCATCTTGACTGTGGGCTCCGAAAGAAAGCAATGAGTGCCCAGACTCTCAAACCCTCCTGTGAGGATCCAACATAATTCTGATTGGGCTACTCTGTTCTGTTTCTATTAGCTGTCTGACCTCATCTGCCTAAAAAAAACTCCAAGGAAAACTGTCCCGTTCTGCATCCAGTGCTGTGCAAAGTGGTCATCTCTCTGTGAAAGTTCAGGGGGTAGTGGGTGGTTTGAAATTCAAGTTCCCAGTAAGAATATCTCAAATTAAAAAGAATTTAGACATAGAATTACTAATTTCCTCATATCCATGTCTGGATTTTCCTAATTTCTCCACTTCTGATTTTTAGGATGAGCTTTAAAAAGGATATATTCAAACATAGGTTATATGGATACTCAGCTTAGAACACAGCTCTCCCGTTGACTGAAGTCTACCATTATGGTTTGGCTCTGTGTCCCCACCCAAATCTCATGCCGCATTGTAATCCCCATGTCAGGGGAGGGACCAGGTAGGAGGTGACTGGAACGTGGGGATGGATTTCTCCCATGATGTTCTCGTGATAGTGAGTGAGTTCTCATGAGACCTGATGGTTTAGAAGTGTGGCACTTCTCCCCTCGCACCCTCTGTCTCTCCTGCTTCACCGTGGTAAGACGTGTTTGCTTCCCTTTCGCCTTCTGCTATAGTTAGGTTTCCTGAGGCCTCCCAGCCGCGCTTCTGTACAGCCTGTGGAACTGGGAGTCAGTTAGACCTGTTTTCTTTATAAATTACCCAGTCTCAGGTAGTTCTTTATAGCAGTCTGAGAATGCACTAATACACCTGCTTTCTATTTTCTTACTTCCCTTCCGATAGCACCCTTGTAATGATAAAGTTGCAGCCCATAGAGAACCTGTATTTCGTTTTTTAACTTAAATGCTTTGGTCATTGGAGTATTGCTGGGTAGATATAATCATTTACCTTTCAAAATTAGCTATTTTGGCCTTATTTATTGACATCAAACATTGGCGATGATACCTGTGGCCTGAGCAGTATCTCCGGCTTCATGAAATTAGAAACACTTTGATTCAGATGGACTCTCCATTGATAAACAGCTGTTTCATATCACAGACTATGGAAGTGATTCCCAAACTTATCTGCACATTAAAATCACCTGGTAATCTTTTAAATCTTCCAAAGTTCAGACTATACCTCAGACCAGTCATATCATCATCTCTCAAGTGTCAGGAGTTGGTGCAGCTTCCCAGGTGACTTCAATGTACAGCCAAGTTTGGCAATCACTGGCTTGTCAGAAAGCTGGATGAGAAACCAAACACCAACCACCTGCCAGAGTACAGGCCTATTTAAATTATGGTTATCTTTCTAGAGGGTCATTGTTTCTTCTTCTTTAATAAACCTTTACCACTTTTTGTTGGTGTTTTCCTTGTTATAACAAAGTAAAGGGTCTGAAATGGGAAGAAAATAGAGCAGATAATGTATGTAAATAAGAACATGAGTTTCACCCACTGCTTGCTCTAAGAGATGGTTCTTATGTTGCTAGGAAGGATTAAATTAGAAAAAAAAATTGTTTAATAAAATATAATATTAAAAAGCCAGTATTTATATAGACAAGTTTCCAATTTTATTCCTTTGAGCTAGGCTTCAATATCACATTGCTTACATCCATTATACCTATAGACATCATGAGTTTAGCAAAATTTCTTAAGATTGTGTTGGCCACTTAACTGCATTCTCACTGAAATGCTCTAAAGCCACATAGATCCCAGAGGAGGTAATACTGCTGGATTCAGAAATAAAAGCTGAGAAAAGACACTTCCCGTATATTTCTTTTGTAAAGGGCCTCTGTGTACAGCGTTTGAAGGACTGATTGTAAAACCAGACTAAGATTATCACACTAGGGTGTGTGTCAGAACCACTTGTCAAGGTGAACATACCTGGCCAGGCCATGGTGGAGTTCTTTATTATAATTTATTTTAGCTGCCATAGAAATTGTCTGGATTCTAGTCTGATCTCAAATGCAAAACAGAACCTGGATGACAATGAGCAATTATCTGCAATATATACGTTATGGGGAGGCATTAGGTCTATCAGCATGCTCTACAGCAGCGCCTATTGAGGCACCTGTGTGTTTTCAAAACATAGACCCCAGTTAGTTAAAGACATATGGGAAGTCATTAGTCCAGAAGCTGTAGTCCTTAATTTTGGATGAAACACCAAGCTATATATCTTTGCTTTTCTGTCTGTATCTGCTCTTATTTCACAATTTAAAATCTTTTAAGGAGCATGCATTAAATGCCAATTATGTATACATATTTATAAAAAGTATATAGATTTATAAAATACATATAAAATGTATAATTTATATATAATATATAATATATATATTATATATAACAAAAATTATTATACTATTATTATATATTATATAATTATTATATATTATATATATATAATTTGACCTTCATAATTACTCTATGAAGTAGGGTACTACTTCATACTGTGAAGTACATACTACATACTATTTTTTTTTTTTTTTGAGACAATAGTCTCGCTCCGCCACCAGGCACCAGACTGGAGTGCAGTGGCACGATCTCGGCTCACTGCAACCTCCGCCTCCCAGGTTCAAGCAATTCTCCTGCCTCAGCCTCCTGAGTAGCTGGGACTACAAGTGCGCACCACCACGTCCAGCTAATTTTTTTATTTTTAGTAGAGACCGGGTTTCACCATGTT
>CAUYLG010027978.1:0-13701 GCA_963573385.1 Cacajao melanocephalus
TCAGATTCACCAGGGTTGAAATGAAGGAGAAAATGCTAAGGGCAGCCAGAGAGAAAGGTCGAGTTAACCACAAAGGGAAGCCCATCAGACTCACAGTGGATCTCTCAGCAGAAATCCTACAAGCCAGAAGAGAGTGGGGGCCAACATTCAACATCCTTAAAGAAAAGAACTTCCAACCTAGAATTTCATATCCAGCCAAACTAAGCTTCATAAGCGAAGGAGAAAGAAAATTCGTTATGGACAAGCAATTGCTGATAGATTTCATCACCACCAGGCCTGCCTTACAAGAGCTCATGAAAGAAGCACTAAATAAGTAAAGGAACAACGAGTACCAGCCACTCCAAAAATGTACCAGATGGTAAAGACCATTGACACAATGAAGCAAATGTGTCAACTAATGGGAAAAACATCCAGCTAGCATCAAAATGGCAGGATCAAATTCACACATCACAATATTAACCTTAAATGTAAATGGACTAAATGCCCCATTCAAAAGACACAGACTGTAAAACTGGATAAAAAGTCAAAACCCTTCAGTGCGCTGTATTCAGGAAACCCATCTCCTGTGCAAGGACACACATAGGCTAAAAATAAAGGGATAGAGAAAGATTTATCAAGCAAATGGAGAGCAAAAAATAGCTGGAGTTGCAATCCTAGTCTCTGAGAAAATGGACTCTAAACCAACAAAGATCAAAAAAGACAAAGAAGGGCATTACATAATGGTAAAAGGATCAATGCATCAAGAAGAAATAACAATCCTAAATATATACGCACCCAATACAGGAGCACCCAGGTACATAAAGCAAATTCTTAATTACCTACAAAGAGACTTAGACTCCCACACAATAATAGTGGGAGACTTTAACACTCCACTGTCAATATTAGACAGATCAATGAGACAGAAAATTAACAAGGATATCCAGAACTTGAACTCAGACCTGGACCAAGCAGACCTAATAGACATCTACAGAAATCCCGACCCAAAATCCACAGAATATACATTCTTCTCAGCACTGCATGACCCCTACTCTAAAACTGACCACATAATTGGAAGTAAATCACTCCTCAGCAAACGCTGAGGAAATCATAACAAACAGTCTCTCAGACCACAGTGCAATGAAATTAGAATTTAGAATTAAGAAACTAACTCAGAACCACACAACCTGATGGAAACAAAACAACTGGCTCCTGAATGATGACTGGATAAACAATGAAATGAAGGCAGAAATAAATATGATCTTTGACACCAAGGAGAACAAAGACACAACGTACCAGAATCTCTGGGACACATTTAAA
Organism: Cacajao melanocephalus; assembly: GCA_963573385.1. Taxonomy (NCBI): domain Eukaryota; kingdom Metazoa; phylum Chordata; class Mammalia; order Primates; family Pitheciidae; genus Cacajao; species Cacajao melanocephalus. Next base: position 1,297 of record CAUYLG010027978.1, read on the forward strand.
GCAGTGTCTAGAGGGAAATTTATAGGCGATTATTAGAGAAATGCAAATCAAAACCACGTGGAGATACCACCTCATGCCAGTTAGAATAGCGATCATTAAAAAATCTGGAGACAACAGATGCTGGAGAGGATGTGGAGAATTAGGAACACTTTTACCCTGTTGATGGGAGTGTAAATTAGTTCAACCATTGTGGAAGACAATGTGGCAATTCCTCAAGGACCTAGAAATAGAAATTCCATTTGAGCCAGCAATCCCATTACTGGGTATATACCCAAAGGATTATAAATTATTCTATCATAAAGACACATGCACATGTACGTTCACAGTGGCACTGTTTACAATAGCAAAGACCTGGAATCAACCCAAATGCCCATCAACGATAGACTGGACAAGGAAAATGTGGCACATATACACCATGGAATACTATGCAGCCATAAAAAACGATGAGTTCTTGTCCTTTGTAGGGACATGGATGAATCTGGAAACCATCATTGTCAGCAAACTGCACAAGAACAGAAAATCAAACACTGCATGTTCTCTCTCATAGGTGGGTGTTCAACAATCGGAACACATGGACACAGGGAGGGGAGCATCACACACTGGGGTCTGTTGGGGGGTGCCAAGGGAGGGACAGTGGGGGGCAGTTGGGGAGGGATAACATGGGGAGAAATGCCAGATGTAGGTGATGGGAGGGACGGAGGCAGCAAACCACATTGTCATATATGTACCTATGCAACAATCCTGCATGATCTGCACATGTACCCCAGAACCTAAAGTAAAATTTTAAAAATCATAAAATAATTTTAAGGCTGGGAACAGTGGCTCACACTGGGAGGCCGAGGAGGGTGGATCACCTAAGGTCAGGAGTTCGAGACCAGCTTGGCAACATGGCAAGACTCCATCTCTACTAAAAATACAAAAAAATTATCTGGGCATAGTGGTGTATGCTTGTACTCCCAGTTACTTGGGAGGCTGAGGCAAGATAATCACTTGAACCTGGGAGTTAGGGTTTGCAGTTAGCCAAGATTATGACACGGCAGTCCAGCCTGGGTGACAGAGTAGGACTCCATCTCAAAAAAAGAAAAAAAAAAGTGGCCGGGTGCAATGGCTCACGTCTTTAATCCCAGCACTTTGGGAGGCCGAGGTGGGCGGATCATGAGATCAGGAGTTCCAGACCATCCTGGTCAACATGGTAAAACCCCATCTCTACTAAAAATACAAAAAATAGCTGGGTGTGGTGGCATGTGCCTGTAATCTCAGCTACTCGGGAGGCTGAGGCAGGAGAATTGCTTGAACTAGGGAGTCGGAGGTTGCAGTGAGGTGAAATCTCACCACATTACACTCCAGCCTGGTGACAGAGTGAGACTCCATCTCAAAAAAAGAAAAAGAAAAGAAAAAGAATTTTAAAATAACAAATGCAAATTTCCAGGACCCTCCCAGAATCTTGAAAGAGACTTGTGCAAGTGAAGAAACATGAAGCTTAAGCTTCATCAGCTTCCTGGTGAATCCTCCTTTACATAGCCTATAGGATGATGAGTTTGAGTTTCTTGCAAGACACCAAAGGAGAAGGTAACGTGCAGAGTTGATGTGAGTCTGTGGATTGTGAAAGACAGTCCTGGGAATCATTGGTCATGGTTGAAACCTTGAGAGAAGGTGAAATCTCCAAGTGAGAAAATGTAAAGAAAGGAGAAAAGAGGGTGCCATGGGGAGCTCTGGGGTGACACAATGGTTTAGAATAGAACTGATAAAGGTACAGTATGTTAGTTTCCTACTGTTGCTGTTACAAATTACACAAATTAAGTGGTTAAAAATAAATATCAACCAGGTGTGGTGGCTCACGCCTGTGATCCCAGCATTTTGGGAGGCCAAGGTGGGTAGATTATCTGAGTTCAGGAGTTCAAGACCAACCTGGCCAACATAGTGAAACCCTGTCTCTTCTGAAAATACAAAAATTAGCCAGGAATTGTGGTGCACAACTGTAATCCCAGCTACTTACGAGGCGGAGGCAGGAGAATCACTTGAACCTGTGAGGCAGAGGTTACAGTGAGCCGAGCGAGATCACATCACTGTACTCCAGCCTGAGCAACAGAGTAAGACTTTATCTGAAAAATAAATAACAATAAATACAAACAATAAATATGTATTATCTTACTGTTCTGTAGGTCAGAAGTCCAAAATGAGCATTACTGGGCTAAAGTCAAGGTATGGAAAGAGCCTGCTCCTTCTGAAGGTTTTGAAGAGATAGTCATTTCTTTGCCCTTTCCAGCTTCTAGTGGCTATACCTATATTCCTTAGTTTGAGGCCACATCTTCAACTTCAAAGCACCTAGTCCAGGGTCTGCCTATGCTGTCACGTTGCCTTCTCCTGCTCCAACTCCGATTACTGCTGCAGCCCCCTTATAAAGACCACTGTGATTGCAACTTGTCTAATGGTTAATCCAAAATAATCTCCCCTTCTGAAGATCGTTAATCTTATCTGCAAAGTTTCTTTTGTCATAGAAAGTAACATTCACAGGTTCTGGGGATTAGGACCTGAATATACCTGAGGGTCATTATCAGCTCACCACACAGAGCAACGAAGGAAACTGAAGTGAAGGGTAATAAATGAGAATCAGAAAAAAATGATAGATACTATGGAAGGAAAAAGCTCAAGGATGTCTTACTCAGCTACGTCAGATAACTGAGTTAAAAAGGGATGTAAGTGGAAAAGTCAGAAAAAGTCATTCAATTTGTTAATAAGAGAGCTTTGCCAGGTTGATTTTGAACAGAAATGATATTGCAGGAAATTGAAGACCAAACAGGAGAGAAGGACCTAAAGCTGGTAAGAGCTGACTTAATTATTTTAAGAAGAAAAGGTAAAAGAATTGTTGAAGGGGGAAACAGAATCCAGAGAAGATTTTTGCTAGGGTTTTTCTGTTTGTTTGGTTTCAGTTTTATTAAGGGAGAAAAAGACTTGAGCATACATCTATAATCGTAAGTGTATTTATTTATGAGACAGAGTCTTGCTCTGTCGCCCAGGCTGGAGTGCCACCGTAAAATCACAAGTCACTGCATCCTCCACCTCCTGGGATCAAACAATCCTCTGCCTCAGCCTCCTGAGTAGTTAGAGTTACAGGCATGTGCCACCACATCCAGCTATTCTTTGTATTTTTAGTAGAGATGGGGTTTTCGCCATGTTGCCCAGGCTGGTCTCAAACTCCTGGCCTGAAATGATCCACCTGCTTCAGCCTCCCAAAGTGCTGGGATTACAGACATGAGCCACCACATCTGGCCTATTTTAAACTTTGTATTATAAAAATTTACAAATACAGAAAAGTTTAAAGAGAAGTACATGGAGCACACACTTACCGAACAATTAGATTTAACAATATTTTAACAATTTATCCTATTTCCTTTATCTCTGTATTTTTGGCTGGAACTTTTCAAAATAAGTTTTAGACATCATGGCACTCAACATGCATCTTCTAAGGATCAGAATATTCTCATACATAGCTACAAAATCATCACCTGCCCAAATATCATCTACACCAAATGTAGAGTTTTTAATTGTCTCAATAAAAACTTTGTATCCGTCTAAAGCATTTAGATGGGTAAAAACATACCGCTAGATAGAAGGAATATGTTCTAATATTTGATAGCAGAATAGGGTGACTGTAATTCACAACAATTTGTTAGAAGTAAGAAGCAAGGACTTGCAATGTTCTCAACACGTAGAAATGATACATGCTCATGGTGATGGATAGGCTGAGTGCCCTGACTTGATCTTTACACGTTCTATGTATGTAACAAAAGTTTTACATGTACCCCACAAATATGTACAAATATTATGTACCAATTAAAAAAACATTAAAATAAACTTAAAGTCTATTAGTATCCAAAATCAAAGAAGATGGCTTTCAGTGACTCAGCTCTTCATTTAAATTTTCTAGCGAGCCTGTAACAATCTGTAGAAATCATTAAAAAAATAATTTACTTTTGCCACTGGCAGTCTTATTCTCTCACTTCACACCACAGCTGCAGTGAAGAACAGGAGAACCAGGGAATTCTCCCTAGGTGGTGAGAAGCTCGAGTCACCCTTGATCATCCTGTCTCTCTCTATTCTAAATATTCCTCATAAAGTAATTCAAATGAACCCAACAACAGCTAAACAGGAGACACCTGGGAACTGCCTGAAAGGCTGTAGTGGAAGTTGTTAGCCTCATATAAACATGAGTAAACAGACCAAATAACAGCTTGAAATATTTAGTTTCACCCTCCATGAATCTACCGGATGTGCGAGTCATTTGTCTCCTAATTATCTCCCGTCTCCTAGGCACAAATGTATCTACTTCAAACATTTCCCAGCAGAGCAGCTTTCCTTTTGATACGTCTTGGTGTGGTAAAAACAGAACAAAATGGTGTTCCCAGAACTTCTGTGCAACCACATGTGTAATACAGACAAATTTGTATTTTTTTCCAACCTTTTATCTCTACTCATTATTCCATCAGAAGAGAATTTTGTCTTTCAAATCCAAACCAAATGATGCAAAATAGAGGTTGCAAAATGTGTGCTCATCTAAACTCTTTCACTAGTGTGACTGTTGAAATTTGGGAGAAACTCAAATATTTTATTTTTAAGTGTGACTTAGCACAGACTAGACTGGAAAACATTTAAACCTCTGCAGAGCTCAGCACCTGTTCAGTAACATTTAATGAAAAGCAGAAAGTTCTCTCTTGGGGCATGAATTCAAACAATTTAAAATTATTACCAGTAATGGGCCTGAAACTCATTATAAAAAGTGGGTTTTTGTGCCCTGGAATTTAAATCATCAGCAAGTTGTTGGAACCAGGAGGTTTGGTTGTATCAGCAGAGAGAGAGGCAGGAGTCCACAATTGCCTTGCATTCAATGAGGCATTCATGACAGCCTAATCCAGCCAGCCAGGCATGTTAAAATACAATAGGAGGTGTAGGTGAGTGTATTCTCTTACATTCAACCACACTCTTTCCTTATATTTAAGACTTCTCCACATCTAACTGATTCATCAAAAAAGTAGGCTGGATGCAGTGGCTCATGCCTCTAATCCCAGCCTTTTGGGAGGCTGACGCAGGTGGATTGCTAGAGGCCAGGAGTTCATAGACAAGCCTGGGCAACACAGCAAGACTCCATCTGTACAAAAAAAAAGGAAAACTTAGATGGATGTGGTAGCATGCAGCTGTAATCCTAGCTACTCAAGAGGCTGAAGTGGGAGGATCGCTTGCGCCCAGGAGCTCAAGGCAACAGTAAGCTATCATGGTGTCTTTGCTCTCTAGTCTGGGTGATAGACTAGAGTTTCCAAAAAATAATTGTCTAACTTAAAAAAATATTTTTAAGTAAAAACATAAATGTAGGAACTAAGATGCTGCTTGCTGTTGCAAAGTCAAATCCCTGCTAAATGGTGAAGGTAGACATTAAAAGCCATCACTATGGGAAGCAGCAAGAGAACCTGAATGTTTGCAATAACAAAAGTGAGGAAACAGAAGTCACACTACTGAGTTTCAGAGAGGTTTCACTCTGCTGTAACACACCGCATTTCTGGCACAGGACTGAAGTCAGGGCTCTCAAAGGTGATCATTAATACATACAGTCAAAGTACTAAGACTGTTAAGGACCCCATAAATCATGGAATGCTTAAAGGTACCCAATTCGATGTGTGATGCCATGCCTCTGTAACTTCTCCCACCAAATAAAAATTCCCACATTTTGTTCCCTTTTCTTACAGTCAAATCTGTTCTTCCCCCACACACCCTACACCATAACAGGTGAAGGAGGAAGCAGGAAATTAGACTAATGAGCCACGTTGCCAATAATAAAGAAACTGGATATGCTGCAAGATTGCACTCCACTGAGTATGTCATTCACCACTATTGTTGTCTCAACCTGAATGCCATTCTAAGTGCAATAGGGCTGCCATTGATAATCAAAGCAGTGTTTAGCTCACAGGCCCAGCACTGAGTGCTTTACAAGCATTCTCACTCATTCCTCGCCCTTCTCCAATCAAACTTCATTCTCAGTTTCTGAGAAGAAATTAAAGGATACAGTCATTAGGTAATAGAGCTAAAATTTGCACTCAGATCTTTCTGATTCTAGAATATAGCACTCTTAACTACTACATTATACTGTCTTTATTGAAATAAAATGAGAGGCCTAAAAATTAAAATAAATGAAAAGAGAGGGAAATCAAAAAGGAAAGAAATGCATGAGGCGATGTTCTCCAAATTCCTTCAAAAAGGCAAATTCCATTCCCATGTGAAACATGCGGATGATGATTCCTGTGACACACTCAAAATGTCACTGTAAATAACATCAATAAAGCATTTTCTATAGTGCATGCATGCCGCGCAGTTGGCTAAATGGGGTGTCCGCCTGGGACCAGCTACCACAGATAGTTTGGAGAGGATAGAGTCTTTAGTGCTGTCCTCTGACCTGATATCCATGGTAAAATAAATATCTGTCATGTCACTGCAAATTTCAATGTTTTAATTCTTGATTTAGTGGCAGGAGTTAAAATATGTTATGTACATAGAAGGAATAAAGAGGTTCAGGCTTCGTCCTCTTGGGAGAAAATCAGTATATATTATTAGCCACATTCCAGAGTTGAAAAGTTCTACTCTTTGAAGAATATTTATGGGGCATAAGAATCTTCCTTGGCAAAAATAATTTGATTCCATGGCAGAGACAGAAAGAGAAGGCCTTATTGTCTGCAAAAGCAAAAGTAGTTTTATGTCTAATCTTTAGTTTGACTACTACCATTGTGTAATTAGCTGCTTCTAGATTCATTGATTGCCCATTTAATGAAATGGAAAAGTTTTGGAAATAAAATCACAGATGGATGGCTCAATCTGTTTGGATTATTCTAAGTCATGAAATGTTAATGCTTTTAGAAGAGTTGAGCTTCTTGAAAGCATCTGATGCCAAAACAGTGTTGGTGGCCTTAATAAGCATTTTTGCAATTAAGAGATGTATAAAGTTATTTGTTGAATTATTTTTAAAGTCAGTATGCTTGTTGGCTACTCTGTTAACAATAGCTAAGTCTATTTCAAATGCTTTACTGAGTTTAACTAAAAGAGCCTTTTAAAAGAGAAATTAGCTCAGGTGTGGGAGGCTTACGCTTATAATCCCAGCACTTTGGGAGGCTGAGGTGGGTGGAAGGCTTGAGGTCAGGAGTTTGAGAGCAGCCTGGTCAACATGGCAAAACCCTGTCTCTACTAAAAATAAAAAAATTAGCTGGGTGTGGTGGTGTTCATCTGTAATCCCAGCTACTCAGAAGGCCGAGGCAGGAGAATTGCTTGAACCTGGGAGGCAGACATTGCAATGAGCTGAAATCGCATCACTGCACTCCAGCCTGGCAGACAGAGTAAGACTCTGTCTCAAAAAAAAAAAGAGAGAGAGAAATTATAAGTCTATAAGTTTAAGTACAACCCATGAAAACACTGAAAAAGTCATAAGAACATCAACATGAAAACACCTTTAAAGACAGATCTTTGCTTGATATGTAATTTTAACATTCTCTTGGGGAATAAACTTCCCTTCTCCAATAAAGGTCTTGACTACGTCTCCCTCCCCGTAGTAATCCAAGCGGTGATGGTGGAACCATTTCATTTCATTGTCATTTCTTTGTCCCTTAAAATACAGAAATGATATTGGTTCTTCTTCTTCTTACATCTCTAGAAATCTATATTAGTCCTAAAAAATAAGTACCTTATAACTTTTAAATTATCTAAATTATAAATTAACTCAATATTTCATATGTGAATTCCATATAGGGAAATCGTTGAGGACGTGATGGTCAAAGAAAGAGACCTACGATTCAGTGAAGTCTGAATTTTCCCCCTTCCATGCCCAATTACAGTACACAGTCACACACAACTCACACACACACTCTCACATGCACACTCACACAAACATACTTGTACACGCACACACACACATCCATGCACACACACATACACTGCCTAAGCCCTCTTGATGTCCATTCTCACTGGGTAGTCAACATACGTTGATAAGATTAGGGTCAAAATTTTTCTTTTAAAAGGGATGAAACTAACACCAACAACACTGAAAGGCACTTATATTTATCTTAGGATATGATAAGACAAATAAACATAGCAATGGCTTTGCAATTGAGCAAGACGTGGAGCTAAATAAGGCAAATCTTGTAGACTCTTGTTACATAATTTAAGGTTTTATTCACAACTTCTATTTTTTTTTTTCTTTATATGGAGTCTCGCTCTGTCGCCCAAGCTGGAGTGCAGTGGCTCAATATCAGCTCACTACAACCTCCGCCTCCCGGGTTCCAGGAATTCTCTTATCTCAACCTCCAAAGCAGCTGGGATTACAGGTGCGTACCACCACGCCAGGATAATTTTTGCGTCTGTAGTAGAGACAAGTTTCACCGTGTTGGCCAGGGTGGTCTGAAACTCTTGACTTCAGGTGATCCGTCCACCTCAGCCTCCGCACCCAACTGCAACTTCCATTTTTATACACAAGTGAAAATTGGTAAAAAGTTGAACACAGGCAGGGCGTGGTGGCTCACGCCTGTAATCCCAGAACTTTGGGAGGCCAAGGCAGGCGGATTACCTAAGTCAGGAGTTCAAGACCAGCCTGGCCAATATGGTGAAACTCTGCCTCTACTAAAAATACAAAAAAAATAGCTGGACGTGGTGGCATGGGCCTGTAATTCCAGCTACTCAGGAGGCTGAGGCAGGGGAATTACTTGAAGCAGGGAGTTGGAGGTTGCAGTGATCTGAGAATGTCCCACTGCACTCTAGCCTAGGAGAAAGAGTAAGACTCCATCTCAAAAAAGAAAAAAAATGAAAAAGAAGTTGAACACTGGTCCCCTATAATAAGTCTAAGTGCCACTTTTGATTAGCTGGAAACCATTAAATGTCTTTTCCTAATTCCTTTATCATGTAGTATGAACAAAACCTGGATTACTTTCCAAAGCAAGTACATTAATTAGGGGGAATATTTTTACCTTTCCCAAGTTTTTGTGTCTCTCTCTAGAGAGAAATATGACATGTGGCCCTAATATGCAGTATACAATTTCATAGAAGAATATTTACTTTATAAATTAATTCTGACTGATGATTTAAAAAAAGAGAAGAATCCAAAAACTAGGCACAATTTTTTAAGGCTGTTTACTGTAGGACAAAAGTTAACCATACTAGCATTCTCATACCTGACATCATTCTAATGTACAAATGATAGATTAACACATCAAGCATAAAGTATGTAGACAGCTTTTTTATTAAAAGAGAAAGAGCAACATGAGGATGAGAAGAATAGGAGAAAATATTTTTAAAGAAGAGAAGGGATAGTCAAAATATTTATAGTAGCTGTCTGTAAGTGGTGGGATTATGAGTCACTTTTTCTTCTTCCTCATACTTCTACATTCTACGGGACTTAAATTTGGAGTGAGTGCAGAGAGAGCTATGGTTGACTGGGTGTGGTGCCTCACACATGTAATCCCAGTACTTTAGAAGGCCAAGGCGGGTGAATCACTTGAGTCCAGGAGTTCAGGACCAGCCTGAGAAACACAATAAAACCCCATCTCTACAAAAAAAAAAAAATTAGTTGGGCATGGTGGTGCACACCTGTAGTTCCAGCTATTTGGGAGGCTCAGGTCGGGAGATCACCTGAGCCTGGGAGATAGAAGTTGCAGTGAGCCAAGATAACATCATTGCACCCCAGCCTGGGCAACAGAGTGAGATCCTATCTTCAAAAAATGGAAGGAAGGAAGGGAGGAAGGGAGGAAGGGAGGAAGGGAGGAAGGGAGGAAGGGAGGGAGGGAGGCAGGGAGGGAAGGAAGGAACGAAGGAAGGAAGGAAGGAAGGAAAAAAGAAGAAAGGAAGAAAAAAAGGAGGGAAGAAAAGAAGGAAGGAAGAAAGGAAGGATCTATCTATGGTTTAAAATTTCCAAATCTAAAAGAAGACTCAAATGATCTTGGTTGAGGGTGGTAGTGCCAAACTATTAAGGTAAGTAACTGTCATACATCACATATTTGACTATTCTTTTGGTTGTGGCAACTTTCATGTAAGGTAATACAGGCAGTTTTGCCAACACATGACAAAATTATACAGTTGGCCCTTGGTCTCCATGGGGAATCAATTGTTCCAGGACCCCCATGGATACCAAGTATTTTTATGTAACCTATGCATACCTCCCTGTATGCTTTACATTATCTCTTGATTATTTATAATGCCCAATACAATGTAAATTCAAATAAATATTGTTACATTGTAGTTTTATTAGTATTACTTTTATTGTTATTTTGTAATTTTTTTTGAAATATTTTCATTGGTTGAACTGGGGATTGAAACCCAGGGATTCTAAGGGCCAACTGTAATTGAATTAAAAGACTTCCCCCTGTTTAAGACTTCAAAGAAAATAAAAATAATGTGTAAGAGTTGGCCTTTTCAATACCCCTTCTATGAGTTTTTTATCTTGAAAACCTAGATACAGTTTTTAAATCAAAGTAAAAATTGAGGTCTTCAGACCCAGGTGTTTTAATTTCTGAGGGTTTATAAAGCCTCCATAATAGGTACTATTAATCTAATTTGTAAAGCACATAGATTGAAGCTTATACATTTGCATAAATTAAATCTGCCAGTTATTAATCCAGAGGTGATCTTTGACAGTTGGTGGTTGTTTTCTGATGCTCTGGACACAAAGGGAACAGACATGACATTTGAATGCCTCCCTCTGTGTGGCATTTTGTGACCCACCAGACAGGTCTTACCTACCAGTCAGCCCTGGGCTGCATTTTCTGTTCTATGTGAACGGTGATAGTACACTCTTGGAATGTAACTCTTAACTTTGTCTGGAAGCCGTGCAAATTAGATGATTTCATAAAATAAGAAAAACAACTTCCCAACTGCATTACAATATAAACCTCCTTGAACTTAATGTAGTTGAGACATAAAAATGGTTTGTAGCAGCTGGGCACAGTGGCTTAAACCTGTAATCCCAGCACTTTGGGAGACCGAGGTGGGTGGAAAACAAGGTCAAGAGATCAAGGCCATCTGGCCATGGTGAAACTCTGTCTCTACTAAAATACAAACAATTCGCCAGGTATGGTGGCATGCGCCTGTAGTCTCAGCTACTTAGGAGGCTGAGACAGGGGAATCGTTTGAACCCGGGAGACGAAGGTTTCAGTGAGCCGAGATTGTGCCACTGCCACTGCACTCCAGCCTGGCGACACAGCAAGACTCCATCTCAAAAAAAAAAAAAATGGTTTATAGCATGGGTGGTCAAAATATAGAAGCATGTACAAGTCAGATTGAAGTTATTCTGGAAAATATCATTTTCTAGTTTGGTTAAGGCTTCCAAACATTAGCTGTTTTTGCAGAAATGTTAAATTATCTTCCATTTGTTCTTTGTCCTTCAACATTTCTTTGCCTTATGACTACTAAAAGTTAATTAGTTCATTCATATGCATCTATAACTTCTTTATATTTTGTTACTTGGAGTTAGGCTTTTTGAACTCACAAAGGTTAGTATTTCTGAGCAAAAGGTAAAGTATTATCATTCAATATTACGGCAAAATTAGAAGTGTTTCCTGCAGTGATATCTAAGTCTTCAAAACCCATTTCTTCACACCCAGATGCATTTTGAAATCCTTGAGCTCATGCAGAGACTATCTTTACATTCATTCAATTATTCATCAAGTATTTCTTGACTGCTTGCTACGTATCAGGCACTATTCTAGAGTCTCTGGATAGAGTGACGAGCGCAAGAGACAACATCTTCACTTTCTTTTTGAGATACAGTCTCACTCTTGTCACTCAGGCTGGAGTGCAATGATGCAATCTTGGCTCACTGCAACCTCTGCCTCCTAGGTTCAAGGGATTCTCCTGCCTCAGCCTCCCGAGCAGCTGGGATTACAGGTGCCTGACACCATGCCTGGCTAATTTTTGTACTTTTAGTAGAGACAGGGTTTCACCATATTGGTCAGGCTAGTCTCAAACTCCTAACCTCAGGTGATCCACCTGCCTCGGCCTCCCAAAGTGCTGGGATTACATGCATGAGACACCGTACCCGGTCTCCACTAAAGTTTAAGTCACAAAAGCAATACCTGCTGTCTGCAGGTAATACAGAAATCTCAAAGAAGAAACAGCACTTACAATTCTACTGTATAGAGATAACTTACAATTCTTACAATAACTCACAATAACTTACAATAACTTACAATTCTACTGTATAGAGATAACCACTGCTACTACAATAAAATGGTACATCTCCTTCCAATTTTTTTTTTGAAAGAAAGAAAAAGAGAGGAAAGAAAGTGAGAGTGAAAGAAAGAAAGAAAAAGAATGTATGAGAGAAAGAAAGAGGAAGAAAAAGAAGGAGAGAGAACAGGATTCTTGTTCTACTGCCCAGGCTAGAAT